>JAUTBX010123040.1:0-10777 GCA_032361465.1 Lepetodrilus tevnianus | reverse complement strand
ATCGGGGATTGATTGTTCTTTCAGAATCTGTAATAACTTCGTTAACGACCATTATTCCCTATGCAAGTATGATCTTGAACATTTAATTCCGTAGCTGAAGATACTTTGTATAGTCATGTATGGTAATATTACGGAATAAAAAGAAACATCTTCAAATTCTACATAATACAAGGCCGTCGGAAGCGGGTATGCCAGTCATGGCATGATCAATAACATTTCTTATCATTTTTATTATATTTTTTACATTTCAGCTTTTATTTATTTGATATAGACGAGAGATTGTTTTAACCGTTTTCAATATGTTTGTATTCAAATCACAGTGCGGCTTGACAAGAAAATACGTTCCAAGAACATATCTTGATGCAACGATAATCTCATCAAATTCCTGGAAGCTACTGTAGGTAGCTTTGGTGTCTGATCTTCCTGCAGATGCCAGTAGTTCAAAAGACACTGACTAGAACATGATAGTTACGTGTAGGTTCTACTATTGTATAGAACATTAATTACGACTCCTAGGACTCCTAGGACTCCTAGTACTCGTAGGTTACGTGGGACAGAGACGTTAACATTGAATATGTATATTTTTTATTTAGAAACAAAATGTATAGATTACAAAAGTTCTGCGAGAGATGAATGTCATTGTTAAGAACATTAACATTGTTCAAACATTTTGACTGCCTGTGAAGCATTCTGTCCATTATAACGCGTACGAATATGTATGTACAAGATTTATTAGCAAGAGCAAAGTGGTATCACATTGAAAAACATGGATTCACGAGTACAATATAACTGAGAAATAATATTTACACTCTTAACAAAAATGAGATGTTAATGTACAACACACGAAGTTATGAGGCGGTGCCCGCGGCAGCTCTTGTGTCTGTCTTTGTGATGACAGACGATGACAGGGGAAGCTAAGCAGGTGACGTTTCTCAAACATTACTTAGCTCGTCCAAAGTCTCAGATTGGGAAATTAACACTTTGACTGCTGAAACGAAACTCAGCCGAACTATTGAGTGATGGAAGCAACTGATGCTGAAGATGGCGCTTCTCACTTCCGGTCAGGTGTGGTCAGTTTTCACCATTTCGAGTTAAAGTTGGTGTTGTTAGACGGCCCCGCTGTCACACGTTGTCGCTATTACTCACAATAGATCTTCCTACATCAGGTAATTAAAATGTTACTTCGTGATACGGTGAATATCGAAATGGCGGCAATCTCCATTTTCTGCAAAGCCGGGAATTCTGAAACGTGAGCAGAGAACAAGAACTATTATATAGGCTAAATTATGTGTATGACGTGCACTTTTTCAGAACAATAGATTTCATTGCTAATTTATGATTCTTACCCAATGATGCGACATTCAGGCGTAATTAGAGAGTTGTTAATGAAATGCGGGAACCATATGAGTGAAAGTAATGTTCCGATGATCTTTAGCGAGGAATCTTAAACATTAATTTCAAGAATGGTATACTTTTCTATTAGCATCATGAATATCGAGAGTGTTGTACTAATTAATAATGTAATCAGTTTCATCGGTGAAAACTGTAGCAAACTGTGTGTGTGTGTGTGTGTGTGTGTGGAGTTTAATCCAGTAAGATGTGACACTACTGTGACTTTGAATTAAAGTTGTTGATTAACGAACACTCAATATCCAACTGTTGATTGCCGTGGCTTAGTATATTCAAGTATATTGTTGAAAATAGCGTTGGAATTACAGGTTGATTCAGATGTTGCTATATTAGTCTATCAGTATCGTCATGATGTGCTAGTATGTGACCAACGTGTAAAGCAAATTGGAATATACATCTGTCTGTGGCTTAACCCTCTCCATGCTGGATTAGGCACAGTAACTGTTCTTTAGGGCATCTCCGGTTGCCTTCAGCATGGAGAGAGTTAAACACGATGGACACTGTTTCTTAGAAAAGTAACCACAAAATATGGCAGTATTGCCAGTCCATTAGCCGTCACCTTGTCTGTTGTCTGTCTGTCAGCCTATCTGCGGTCTGTCTGTCTGTATGTCTACTGTCAGTATCTGTCTGCTGTCAGTATCTGTCTGCTGTCTGTCTTGTATCTCTGTCTGCTTACCTCCTATGTAGCCGTGTCCTCTTCATTCAGGATGAGTGGTACTCCGCTGCTACTCTCCACCATCCTGGCATCAGCGACCCCCTCGTCGACTCCCGGTGTGACTCCCTGGGCGCCATTCAGTGCCGTCATGTCGTACCTGACGCCGGTGTTGAGCGAGACGGGCGTAGACAAGGTACGCTCCACGGATTTCTTCCTACTGCCCGGCGTGCTGGCTTTACCGTCCGTGTATTGAGACAACTCCTTGGCACTGTGGCGGATGTTCTGGCAGTAGATGACGTCATTGAAGCCGGAGAAGTCGATGTGCCAACGCTTCATGCCAAGATCATACTCTTCTACTCGTTCAAACCTGGAACACAGAGAAGACACTAACGTATTGCGTTACCACTGGTAAGTTAAACATGTCCTACAGTGATATTGACCTTTGGCTGTCGGCCATATGACCCTAGTTAATTATATATCTAAGTAGATCGGGTGTTATGTAAACTGTACCACTCACCTATGACCCCAGAGGAGCTCCTTAGGGTTGTAGCTGGTCCTGGCCTGACACACCTCCCCCGTGGCCTCCACCGTACCCTCGAGGAACACCAGCAGCTCGTACTTCTCCGAGCACAGGTCGGCCGGCTTGATGTCCCAGAACGGACTGGTTTCGTCGATCTTGTGCGTCAATATGAGCGGCCACAGAAGGAAGACTCGATCTCCCATTCCATTGGCCTCCAGCTCCACCTCGTGTTGATACAGCGGATACACAGCGCCCTCTTCCGTCGTGCGCTTGCGGATTAAGATGGCCGTCAGATGCGCGTCAACCAAGTGCGTCTTCCTGAGATCTCCGACTCGGATCTGGAGACAGAGCTGTCCGTTCTCCTGACAAACCACGGCGTTCTTGCTGAACATGATGGTGTTGGCGCGGTACTTGGGACGAGCGATCTTCACGAAGATGAATCCCAGCAGCAAGGTCTCCAGGAAGAAGCCTAGGGTCACCTGTGGACATCAGCATGGACGATATGTAGTGCCCGCAGTTGTGATCTCTGAAGCATTGTTATTGACTTCATGAATTACGACAAGTCAAATACGGGGATTCCGATCAAAGCATGACCAAGGATCCAATAGTACAGCATGATGTGTCCCCTCCATCGTCAAAGAAGTCACTCGATGACCTATTGTACATGTACTGCAGATGGGACACTGTCTATAACAATATATTAAATACATGACCGTGAACGGTTGAAGCCGTATACAACATGACCAGTACCTGTAGGTAAATGACATACATGTAGGTAGACATACCTGTAGATAAATGACATACCTGTAGATAAATGAGCGGCAGAGTCCCAGCACAGTGAGCGTTTGGGTAGGCATACCCGTAACCAATGGTCGTCTGCGTCTCTATGGAGAACAGCACGCAGCCGGCGAATGACGTCACGCCCAGCAGACAGGGCACGTGGTCGGGGTTGTCCAGATTGACGAAGTCGCCGTTGTTGTACGCCATGAGCCACCAGAAGAAGGCGAACACCATGTACGTGACCAGGAACGTGTTGAACATGACTGCCACCGCATACCTATAGGAGAAGATAGCATACCTTATCTCACCGCATACCTATAGGAGAAGATAGCATACATTATCTCACAGCATACCTATAGGAGATAGCATACATTATCTCACAGCATACCTATAGGAGAAGATAGCATACATTATCTCACAGCATACCTTTAGGAGATATCATACCTTATCTCACAGCATACCTATAGGAGATAACATACCTTATCTCACAGCATACCTATAGGAGAATATAGCATACCTTATCTCACAGCATACCTATAGGAGAATATAGCATACCTTATCTCACAGCATACCTATAGGAGATAGCATACATTATCTCACAGCATACCTATAGGAGAAGATAACATACCTTATCTCACAGCATACCTATAGAAGATAGCATACCTTATCTCAAAGGAGAAGATACGTAATGCATCTTACATTTATAAGTCAAGGCATTAGTAAATATCACAGCATATCTATAGGAGAAAGGATATTTCGAATACACAACTAGGGTTTACATAAACCTAAAAACATACAGAAAGAAAGTGAGAAATAAAGAGCGGAAGTGTTCTGGCTTACCTCCACTCTAGGTCTATCAGCGAGATGTAGATGTCGGCCATGTACCGCCGCCGGTGTTCGCCCAGACCCGTGTACGCGATCCGGTAGCCGCCTTCCTTCTTCAACAGCGCCTTCCGGTCCTCCTCGGGGTCGTCCTTCCGGCACAGGATCTTTGACCGGAAAAATTCCACAAATGCGCTGCGCGGCGGAGGGGTGGGCTTTCGTTCCGTGAACATGAAGATACTGGCCGCGGTTTCCTCGGAGTTCATGTTTAGACGGTTGTGTACTTCTCACTTATTTAGTCTAATAGTAATTAGCTGTTTTATATAGAATCGGCGGTTCCAGTGCAATACAGGCACGACTGGGTGTATTTCTAAATCACGGCACAATCAGGGTATCGCTAAAACAGTCCGGCCAAGACACTCGGTCACCTCATGGACTTAGGCTCGACGTGGCATCATTGGTCCTATACGAGATGAAGTCTACTGAACTCTGAATTGGTGCATTTTCGATGTAAAGCCCTACATACCAGCGGGCGCCTGAAATAGAGGGCGTGTCCTCACCGCCGATTGGACAGGAATAGCAATTATCCCCTGTGATGTAAAACGGACATAAGACACTGACTGATTACGATTTTCTAGAACAGCCGCGAGGCAGACGAACTTCAGAAGAAATGTGTTCATCGAGCAGATGACTGCCTTAGCTCCAGTGACACGCCATATATGACAGATGAAGTGGAGAAAGTACAATAGACACTGGGGACGTGGTCGGTAACGACGTACGACAATCGCCCTGTAAATCACGACCACTGGTCGTCTATGGCCAGCAGACCTTTAAACCTGTACTCTGCCCTGGGCGACTCACACTGTCTGTGAGAACATTCACGAGATGAGGTAGCCTCGATTATCCAGCTTACACTCTGGGATGTTCGTATACATCTGGACGAGAACTCATCGCTATTGTACATGCCAGCTTCCTAAATGATCTCAAATATTAAACATATCCCTATGCTTTAATGTACATACTAGTACTTTCTAACAGTAGTCATGATAGGATAGCAATGAACAAACCATTACATCGTATACCATCCTAATTACGAATTAGTATACCGGTAGCCTATAATATAGACGTATAGTAATTATCGGCACATACACACACTGGTATCTGGGAATACCGTGGACATTTATTTGGTAACCTTATTTAACATACAAAGACTGCACGTGCGCATAAATCCCATAATTTTAAACTTTCACCCACCTTGGGCAATGAAGTGTTTTGTAAACAGACAACTGCCAATAGGATGTCTATACCTGTACTATACCTGTATGGATGTCTATATCTACTATACCTGGAAACATTCAATCATTCTCCTACACTAATGACCAGGGGGTCTATTCTCGAAAAGTTCTTACGATCGTAAGACAATCTTAGCGATTCGTATAGTATGGCTACGAACTGTTCTTAGGCTAAGAAGTTCGTAAGTACGTTTCGAGAATAGGCCTCCTGTTTGATAAGAATGCAGCAAGCACGTACAGTTGCAATGCCACAGCCAGATTCTACGTGTATACCAATTGTTTCCTTCCAACAATCATAACTCAGACACTGGTTACTTTGAAATAGTGCCACTGATTCCTACCATTCTGTTATTCTGTTGGTGCTTTATCAGGATGCGACATCTCTCAGTTTCTGGGCTTCGGCTGACTAAGTTTAGGCCTACATCATTCTACATCATTCTACATCATTCTACATTACCTCCTGAGCAAAGTATAGGATGATGTGTACATTTATCTGCAATATACCGGTATGATCACCCTAGTAACATGCAGTATCATACCATAATAACGTCACGTTAGTTCTATGACCTGTGTTTGACCTCTCGATGCCAGCTTCAGTGATGCGAGTACAAATAAGGTCAACACTGACAGATAAATAAATATATAGTAATTAATTCTATCCAAACAATGTAAACTTTGAAGGATTCACAGCTATAGATATTTGTCATAAATCTTCGTTTATAAGATACATGTTATTTTACAGTTTCCAATGCATGCTAATGGCGTGTGTGCAGTTACATGGATCTACTTCAGTGGAGGGTAGTGTTCTATATCTTGTAAGAAGTTGTAATTCGTCATTGTTTTACTGCTGGTTGACAAGGTATTGGGGGACTGCCTGGGGTGTCGACAACACTGCTCTACTGTTCATCCACGTGGTTCATCAGTGACCAGGGATGGCCCCGTCACCAGACTTCGTACGAGCTACCTACCAGCAAAATAAATAGTAACGTTGTCCTTAGTCTCTGGAGATCTCGTTGTGTGTCCGACTTTGTCTCCATAACCTTAACATCATAAGGATAGCAATTTAAAATGAACATGTAGCCTGTGTCTAAACTTGTTCTCACACAAATGTACATATCATAACTGTCAACTGTTCGTATCAATATCATTAAAATACCGCAAGTGTTATTTTGTGATACATTACTGTACAACCCTATACATGTTGGTGTGATGTGTTGAGACCACACTAACGTCTGTCTATACACAGTGATACACGGTGATACACAGTGATACACAGTGATACAGTGCATACTGAATGATTACATGATCATGGCGCAGTACTTCCACAACCGCCATTGCCGATACAGAATGTATGCGCTTACAGAAATAACAAACACTCAACGATTGCACATACCTCCAACTGTGACGTTAGTTTTGTTAAATAATAACTGCATATCCCACTGTTAACCTTTGTTTAGTTACAATTACCGCATACTAGTAACCATTGAAATTCACTATCTATTCACGAGTATAAATATAATCAATAATACGGTAAACATGAATAATCTGTTAATTGTGGCATCTCGAAATACAATAATTGTTATGTTATGATTGTGAAAATAAAATATTATAAAATGGTTGACTCGGTTAATGGTTAAAATTAGGACTATTATGTTCTACGATTTAAAAAACTATACTAATGAATTCATACTTTAATAATTATATTGCCAATTCATTCATGCATGTCTTGTACACGTTCTTCTCTGTACTAACTGACTTCTGATCAGTGGTATGTGAAGTTCAGCCTACGTCGGCACCGCAACGCCAGCTACATGGACGGTGACGTCACACACTGCTTGGCAAGTCAGTTCTATATTCATGTCGCCCCACGGCAAGTTCCGGAGGCATTAGATTTCCCTGGAACTGTCAAAAATACCGATAAACTCCGACTGTCAAAAATACCGATTAACCGAGACTGTCAAACTGATACCTATATGCTCACAGTTGTTACATGTCCTATGTTCTCATTGGTCTATTGGGTCGACCAATGAGATGTCTCCCACAAACAGCAAACACCCACCACAAACAGATAGCGCTTCAGACATGTCGGACTGAGCGCCGCAATGCAGAGAACCTAGACTACTTTCTGTATTCTACACTAAGGAATTGTAATCTGCTATATCCAAGATGGCCGCCAACGATCACGTGCACATGTTCAATGATCATCCTCGTTGGGAGGAATACAAATTCGAGAAACTTCGACCATCAGTGACCTCGAACAGAGTAAAGAGGCGCTACCAGCCTCGGCGTTCCTTGATGCGGAAAGATGGTAAGAGTAATATCGCATACAGAGGAATAAAGAACAAGGGCAAACATTACATGAAAGACTTCTATAACACCCTGCTGGACTTGAAGTGGCGTTATGCCTTTCTAGTGATGTTCGGTGGCTTTCTCGGCTCATATCTTATATTCGCCATCTTTTACTGGACGCTTGGATACATTCACGGCGATTTCCACAATCTGAAGAACCCAGACTGGGTTCCATGTTTCGTTAAAATCACATCTTTCTGGGACAGCCTGCTGTTCTCCATCGAGACGCAGTCCACGGTGGGGTACGGCACCATGTACCCCGAGCCCTCGTGCTGGCTGGGCAACATCCCGCTGGTGTTCCTGCAGATGACGTTCGGCGTCCTCCTCGAGGCCATCCTTCTCGGCATGGTGTTCGTGAAGGTGGCGCGGCCTAAGAACCGGCGCCAGACCATCATGTTTAGCCGGAGCGTGTGCGTCTGCCAGGAGGACGGGGGTATGGTGCTGCAGTTCCGGGTGGGCGACATGAGAGAGAAGACGCACCTGATCGACGCCAGCGTGTACGCTATGGTCGTCAAGAAATACGTCTGTGACGAGAAGTACGTCTACCCGCTCTTCCAGCACGACCTCGACCTTCAGGCCCACGGCATCTCAGACAAGATCTTCCTGATATGGCCGATGGTGCTCACTCACAAGATCGCGGAGGACAGTCCGCTGTGGACACTCAAACCGGAAGACCTGTTTCTGGACAAGTTTGAGATCGCCATATTTCTGGAGGGAACCATCGAGACCACTGGCGAGTTGGTCCAGGCGAGGACGTCATATTCGGCGTCAGAGATCCTCTGGGGTCATAGGTTAGCCAAACTGGAAGAGTTTGACGAGAAGACCTACACCTGGCACATAGACTTCGCCCGCTTTGACAACGTAGTTCCCAGCAAGACGCCGATATGCAGCGCCAAGGATGCTGTGGCCAAGCGAGACGGAAATGGCACATTCCGGAAGCGGGACAAAGGCAGTAGACATGCGCAAAGTGAAACCGATGATATTGATTCAACTTCCATGGCGTCTGTAGAGACATATGGAACGGCCTCAGAATCAACGAGTGACGTCGATAAATAAACATCCATGTTAGGTAAGTCAACAATACTAGTAATCGTAATGTTTCCTAAAAGATCACATAGATGACGTAATAAGGATCAGTCGGTCACACTATAAGCATAGGAGTGTTTCCTGATTTATTACCATGCCGTATAGTCCGGGAGCTCACCCACATTTATCCATGCCGTATAGTCCGGGAGCTCACCCACATTTATCCATGCCGTATAGTCCGGGAGCTCACCCACATTTATCGGTAATGTGAGTATAAAACAAAAGGTTTGATGCCTGGAATGGATAGGGACTCAATAAAAGGTGATTTGACAAATATGAACAACCCCTGGATTGCCCCAAATTTAATTTTATCGGCAAGTGTCGAGTACCAGCTGACTTTTGTTTATAATGTTTATTATGGTTGTCTGATGGCATTCTTAAGTTTATAGTCCATTGACTAACTCACGAACGGACTAATTATTAAATTAACGCTGACCTTTATCGGTAATGTTGAATATACGAAGACATTATGACATCCTGATAACGAATCCCTGATGCTTAAGTTTCGTATTTGTTGACTAACACACTTAAGATCTTGCCAAAGGTCAATAATTGGAATTTTACTTTTTTTAAAATCATAAAATCTGACCTATATCCACAGGGGCTTTAAACATAATATTGAACTTCGAAATTAAATGTAAGGTAAGTCGGTGCATGAACCCTTTTTCAAGGTCGCTATCCATACATTTCGTACTCAACATACCAATAAAAATGGCTGGGCTTCCAGACTAATATAATAGTTATTTTCGTTCTGTGTTAGGCTCGGGGCGACATCACCGTCGGGATAAGCTATAGGGGTGCGTTCAATCAACACAGGGCTGGGTAAGCCACTTAGCTAAACTGGTTCCATGTCCTATGTACAGGTCCTACGAGTCTTGCGACAGTGACTAAGTTTGGTAAGCCAATTGCAAACCTTGTGTCTTTGAACGCACCCCTGGGGCCGTATGCACAAACGTAGTTTAACCACAGTTTATGTGTCGGTATGATTCTTAAACTACGGTTTAACTAAACTACGTTTGTGCATACGGCCCCTGATCTATTGTGCCCTATAGACTATGTGTGATAGATAATACCGTGTAGACCCATCAATAACTTGTATCACACATGCCTTGTATTGTTCCAGACATGAGTCCTTGGAAGCCGGTGATTGAGCACTAACCACACACCAGCATTGATCAACTGAAGCATGTCCAGGCCCCCGTTTGCACGACGCTCTTGTAGGCTACAACTATTGTAACGTCAACGCTTTCTATTGTGGCAGGAGCCCAGTTACAACCATTGTAGCCCTACAAGAGCGTCGTGCAACGGGGGCCAGCACCATGGCGACCTCCAGACTTCAGAAAGTCAACACTATTAACACATCCAATTGCCAGTGTTTAATCTACATTCTTTTTTTTAACTATGTCCATCTTATGTTTGTAATTATTGTACATAGGCCTATATCCTGTAATTTAAAATATGGTGATTAAACATCTCTCTCAAGTTGTCGCTATGTTCTGAGAAATGTCATGCAGCAAATATGCTTCTGTTATCTGACTCATCTCAATAAAACAGACACAAGAGCACGCTATTGAAACTAAATTGTATGTGTTGACGTCTCCCGGTTAATTCGATAGTGCCCAACTATTCTTACAGTACTGTTTTGCGAAGTCAGTCTTGAAATGACCACTTTATTCCATATTCATCATAGTATTAGCACCGCCCCGGTGTGTCCACAGCTACACGTAAGGTATATAGCTATAGGCCTATATCATGTATGTCGCCTATAATCAGGCCAGCAGCGGATCCTACGTCCTGGAGGGAGGGTCTTAGACCCCCCTCCACTATCTGTGAAATAAATAATAATAACTATATTTCTAAATG
>JAUTBX010123029.1:0-10778 GCA_032361465.1 Lepetodrilus tevnianus | reverse complement strand
AGCAGGTGCAAGTGACAGTGGTTTCCAGTTGTACAGACAGACAGCTTGTTACATTACTTGAACTACATCAGCCTTGTTAAGCCACATGTGATAACTTCCAGTTAATTTTTTTAAATAGTAAAAAGTAAATAATATCGACTTATTTTTACTCAGCGTAGCATTTTTGACATCAGCGTAACAGTAACAGCGTAGCAAAACTCAACCCAGCGTAGCAAATTACGCTCAAAACGTAGCAGTTGGCAGCTCTGCATAGAAATTTCTTATCGCTACTGAAACATGCTGGCTTGACATCTTTTTATGGTATCGCACATAATAAATAAATTAATACTCAGGTAGGTCACATAAAATAGTTCATCATAGTTGCCAGATTATTTGCATCAAAGACCAACCCCACCAATATTGTACAGTATTCATTCACTGATATTTTGATAACCTTGTACTGTTTACATGCTTTACTGATTAACATGATAATCATTATACTAGTATAGGTAGACAAAAACCAGGAATATCTGGTGATAAACTGTCATAACATGGCTTGGACTGTTATATCAATGTTATCACATACAACAGAGCAACACTGTACATAAACGTTGTTACACTGTTACATATATACTAGTGAAAAATAGTGTACCACTTGCTTCATTTTAAAACATAGTGTTCTCGATTCAACAACTTGATACTATGTTAAACAGTGTAAACATCAATGGCCTAAATTCACCCTGTTTTTGCATAATAGTGTACTACTATGTTAAACATTGTAGATAATGTTCCTAAAATGTAATACTACGAATACAGTGTAAACAATGAATAACAATGTTCCTAAATTGATTAATTCTGTTCTAGCAGTAGCAGATTGAACATTTCAATCTATGAATACGCTGTACATTCTCTTACTACTATTCACATAGCTAGGGGTATTCTAAGACTAATGTAGATGTGCCAGTATGTTTATGCTAAGTAATGCTTTGTTTAATAACATTTATAGCTAGAAAAATGCCCAGAAGAAGACTGAAGTAGTGATGTCACGTTCTGTGACGTCACTACGGATGATTTCACTGTTGGTCACATGACTACACTGGATCCGAATCATCCGATGGATCTGCTATATATGGAGCTACATGCCAGACTACTACCATAGCCTATAAGGTTGGTTGATTTTGGGTTTAAAGTCACTTTCTAGATTCTTTCATTAATATCATGACTCCCGTGCGTATGCACTGCTTGACTAGTCTGGATTCCCATTTTCCACCAGTTTTTATAGTGCTAGTTCACTTAGAATATCAAGGTACACAGCTACCTAACATGCCTAACTCCACATTACTAGCAAAGTTTCAATTAATGTAAAACTAAATCGTCAGTTCCTCATGATTTACTGCCATTGTACACTTGACCCTCATGATGTATGTACAGTATGTATACACAAGCAGTATACAAAGATGAACCGATTCCTCAGAAAAGCCGCCCTTCCTAATGCATGGTAGACCACACAAGCCAGCTGACTATAGCCTGCTTTAAACAAGTTGAATCCAACTGGAAAGATCATTTTACACTCTGTGACTGTGTTAGGGACCTCTAGAGCTGTCGGCTTATAAGTTGAATAGATATAACAACAACTAGTCTATATTAATGTGGTAGAAAATCAATTGTGCGATCTAGTTATGATTGACAGTGGGCTAGAGAACCCTTTGTGGATTCATTCATCTTATAAATTGAATAGATATAATAAAATTAATAATATATAGAAAAAAAATATAAGTAAATGTGGATGAGAGAGGACAAATACAATCTACAGAAGTTCAAAATAATTACACTGTGAATAAACAAACGTAGGATCCCATTTCCATGCTTAACGAGTTAATTAGGCGCGCAATAGTCAGTGTACCATACAGTGTGATGTCCGGCCTCTCAGCTCACAGTGGGCCATGCTGGCAGGTGGGTTAAGCTTAATTGATCTAATTGGGGTTATTAGGTAACTTATCAAAGATGACAATATCAGTATAGATCCTTGTAGGTACCGTATAAATGGTATACTATAAAACTAGTATCACATTCCTCAATTGTTTGAGTATTTCTATTAAATGTCCCAGGTGAATAAAGTTTCAATCATGTTTAATCGACTACAAATGTATCTTGAATCGATTAGCAATGATGTTTATCTTGGAATGATTTGGGGACCAATAGCTATTACTGTAGTACCGTATATGGACTCATCAACTCTGTGAACAGTGATGACAGTAAACATAATAAGGCATGTCCTTGGATACGTACCTAATAGCATTAAACTCAGATATATCAATTCCTTTTATAATGATATAAACTGTATGACCTACACACAGTGACACATCATCAAATAAGAATTGTATATTTTAATATCACAAATTATCAATAATTAATGTCAATATTGTCCTACTTTATGACACTATCATAAAGCACCTGAGGGGTGTCTCTCGGTATAACTGCATGTGACACACTTATGTGACACGTCGGTGCAAACCATGCATATACGTTTTCCCAGTTTGGCAGCTATTTATTTATTTTTTAAACCACTTCTCTCTTCTTTTTTTTTTAAATATTAAAAAACACAACACTCACCGAGTCTGACTCTTGCATCGTCTAGTCTTGATACTTCACTGAGCAGATGCAGACAGCCGAAAATCGCTGTCAAAGACACAAACAGAAGCAATCCTGCGATATGTCGCGTCTGCATAATTCGCATACACCTGATCCACATACTAGTAGGACCTATATTCACTTCATCCATTCATTTGGACGTGTAAATCCAAACGGGGGGTTCCACTAAACTTGCAAAACTCTCAAATCATCACATAGTGTCCACCGATCAAGATGGGATCCTGTTCTAGATTTTGACAGCTGAGACACAATACGCAGGTAGGAGGTTGTTGGGAAGGACGCTAGTCACCAGACCACATATATAAACTTTGTGAGCACAGTCGTTCGCCAGAATATGGCCGTAGGCATAAAATCCAGTGAGAAACACACGGGTACCGTACGTTACAACCTGACAAAGCCCGCGCCGTGTTTACTAAAGTCCATCTGCTTCCTGGCAATACGCATGCGCACCGCCAATAGTGCTTTCCTATTGACTTCTTATATGTCGTGACAACGTCTGCTGCATGCAGTGGAAAATCCTAAATATATATATATTGCATGTATTGACCAGCCTAAATGTATGGGAGATAACGGGTCCGCCCACAAATACGTTAACATTCGGACAAATGCGGGATACATATAAGCCACATGCAGTTATGTATTTTATTCAAATAGTTTTTAACACATGCACAAAACCAGCCGCAACGTTGATGAACGCAATGCCGCATATAAAATGATAAAGCCAAGGCCCCAAATGGCTTTAAATATTACTTTAAATACAGTCTTTAGCCTATACATAACAATCACTATGGCATTTACGGTGTGTATAGATATAACACACCTATGAACGCGCATATGATATTGAATAAACATAATGAACTATAATTAGATAAACGTGAACGCTGTCTATACGGATATATTTATTAAAGTCTATAATATAACGACAATCAGCTAGCAGTCTATACTATATTTCTGACGCATTATTATGCGGCATATTGTGCACACACAAAAAAAACACCCATTACAGCGTATTCACATTAACACCCTTGTCAATCGTACTAGTCGTATTTATGCTATATGCATTGGTAAGATAGGCACTGGTTGTATGACGAGTACTTAGTCAGTAGTCTCATGATAGGCCAAATAAACAACTGGAATGTGGAATGACTGACATTGTAGTCCAAAAACTGACTGAATGAAAAACTCAATGTTAAGTTTTTTAACTGAATGAAAAATACAGGTAGGTGACCGTTCATATTATGTATCACCCAATATACTGGCATCCACATGAGATATCGCTCGTAGAAGATCAAGCGATATCTACCAGGAGATATCGCGTGATGTCATCGCAACCGCTATGCTGTCACAATACAAATGACCAGCAACTTGTTTACGGACATCACAGGAAAACTTTCATTACTTGCTATTTTTTTTCTTAAATAACATAAGAATGATATTGTGTAATATACATCGAATCTCGACCTCGTATAATTTGATATCAATCTTATCCTGCTATACTTGTTTTTACGTGTTCATGTTGTTGATAACAGTAACCAAAGCCTCGGATGTTGCTTACTTTTATCAACTTGTAGGATAACATTGATATCAAAAGACACTCGGTGGATTTAATTCTCTTATAACACATCACTCAACAGCGGGAAAACTTGAAATCACTTTTCAACAGTTACCACTGGGTTATTTATTTTGATTTTGTCAACTACTCAAGAGTTATGTATTTTTCTTCTTCTAAAGGATACACGCATGTTTATTACTATTATCGGCGATTAATTTTATATATAGTTTCAATAGAATAGAATACAATATGGATTTTCATGTAGTTGTTTACACATATTATTTAAACATATTATTTATACATGTATTATTATGTTGTTGTTATTATGCTATTTCTATCATGCCTATATACTTGATTCAACTATACAGTAAAAAATTGTTATTTATAGTCATGCAGCTTCATTGGTCTGCATCTTTCATTGACACCATGGGCAGTATGCTTTGGTTGTAAACTACCACTAATTAAAAAAACATGAATTGCGATACGGTGTATAATAATTTAATAATAGATTGAACTTGATATCCGCAAAGATGTATGTTTCGTATAAGCCTACTTTAGTTCGAAGATGTGTACGCATACATATAAGTCCACATGAAGCCACTAAATTGCAAACGGCGCTTTTAGATAGTTTTTAGGGAAATAGTATTAGCCGATTTCTCTCATCCCGAGCTTCCGTTGGGGCTCATTTCAGTTAATTAATCTCGATGAATGTAGGTGAAGTAAGAAATAAGTGATAGAAACCAGATATAGGCATGTGTTTCTCCACAAGATGTATATATACAGTAACTCTCAATAGACTTGAAATCTTCCATCCTAATCTAAACCTTGTATTTACGTTTGAAAATATCTATATCTTTATAGTTTATATTATAGATCTATATGGTCCCTACATACATATTTCCATTGCATTTTTAAAAAATGATAATAATAATGTTTTAGTTTGATAGTTTTATCAATAACGTTTACGGAATGGTTATTATACTAACTCGATAATTAAAATAGTTCCCATTATGGAATTTGTTCACGTGAACCCACTTGCTTTCATTCAGGCCATAAAGCAAGATTTAGTGTCTTCGGATGTAATTCCTTAATTAAATGTTATTAGCATATGACACTGTATTGCCAATCATGACGGTAGTTTATCATGACCGCATATTTCCCTGTCAAACGGCAACTTTGTTGTGACCACAATAGATTATGGGACATTGGGAAGGAATTTGCACTTACAATTTACGTGCACGGTCTCGTCACGATTCAGAATATGGTGCTCACCAATTCAGAAAAAAAAATCAATTCAGAAATTATATTATATCAATTATATTATATTTCTTGATATAAAAACAAAAGGTATCTGAAAACTGAAATCACATTTGCCGGGGAAATATAATTGAACGTTGACATATGCAAAATTAATCTTGTCATTTTACGGGTGCGAAAACTCTATTAGATCCTAACTAATATCAACCATTATGTATACATCTTGCTATTAGTTTGAAATGTAAATATGTATACATGTACCCGCGTCTGACATGTGTAAACTTCCCAGATGTATACATGGAAATGTGTATATTATAGTAGCTAAAGTTTATATATTCAAGATCCCAGCTAACGTAAGGTATATCTATCCACTCAGTACTGATTGATCTATAGACTCAGTGACCATAAGCGTTTACCGTATGAAGATGAAATACAATATAGGCCAAGACTTATTACAAGGTGCTGTTTTTGACACTGATCTCGATGGAATACGCTGACGGGCTCGTACGTTGTGGATAACTTAGACACAGAATATGTCACAATTGCCACGTCGGCTGCACGAGTTGCGTCTTGTATACAACGTACACATTTGAACATATTTGTGTTCTGTATAATGTCTTAGCTAGAAATGCTGAATTATACATTATTATTGATATATTATATCAATAGTCTACTCCGCCATTTCTAACATATACACCCGTGCCATCTCTCTCTCTCTCTCTCTCTCTCTCTCTCTCTCTTCCCCTCTATCTCCATATACTCCCCCTCTCTCTCTCTCTCTTTCTCTCTCTCTTCCCCTCTATCTGCCCATTCTCCCCTCTCTTTAGCTTCACTCTCTTCCCCCCCCCTCTCTCTCTCTCTCTCTCTCTCTCACCATACTCTCCTCCCCCTCTCTATCTCCATGCATACTGTTTCCATCCCTCTCTTCCCCTCTTGCTTTCCTTCCCTCCCTCTCTCGTTCTCTCTCTCTCCATTCTCTCTCCCTCTCTCTCTCTCTCTCTCTCTCTCCACCCCACCCCCCTCTCTGTAATTAATGTCCATTAAAAAAAGATAGAACTATCATCTCCACTCGGCATTAGAATATGTTCATGAATGCTTATTATTAAGTATATATATATATATATTGTAAGTTTACATTGGATGACCTATCTGTATTTATAAGCTGGTGGAAGGAAGTATACTATATACGCGTATTGACGAGTTGGCGTCACATATCGAGGCAAGTATAGCCGGGCTGGATAAAGCTGGAGCAATTATAGTAACCAAATGAAGCAAGATGAAAAGAATAAATAGACACGAAACCGTAGCAAATCGGATAACATGAAATTGGCACCGTGTTGTAGAAGACAATTTGTTGTGCGTTAAGTTTGGCAATATAACATTTTCAAAGAACTCATCTATACACTTGATACATCGTGTTGGGTGACATCATCAAGTACACATTAAAGCAATCCCAAAGAAATAATAAATCCTAGCTCAATGCCATTAAAATTCGAAAACAGGTTGCTTCCGGAGTGGAAATTGCTCAACGATTTACTTAATCATCTAGTCAGCTTTGAAATGACAGTAAATATTCTCTGATCTGCAATTCCATGTCTGTGACGGCATCAATCATTAATTGCGATGTGATTACATCTTTAATACGAACATGAACAGGTTTCTGGTGTGTAGCCGCATGTCAGTAAAAGATGGCCTTGTACAACGTTTATCGCCGATTCCTCTTTGATCAAACGTCTTGGCAAACGCCAATGATTTTATGAGTCTCTGTAGTAGCAAAGGGAAGATAATCGATTCTTGTGTTTTAGAACCCGCTAAAGACGAAGAATTTGAAGATGGGATTTTTACTCTGAGATTTAGAACATGGCTAACAATGCACATGTAATATGTTCGATATACTAGTGAACCATGTGGCAATAATATCGAAGTAGACCTACACGCAATGCATATGTAGGGAAGCTACAGTAGACTCGCAGTCAGTAAGTTAGTCAGTCAGTCAGCGTATTCTCAGACTCACACTAAGCTCATCTGACTGTGCACCGCGATACGCTGTATTTTTGCGCGATAGAAATATTTATTTATTTATTATTAATTATTATTTTTATTATTCATTCAAGTAAATATTAGTTACTTACGAGCGGACACACTGTATACGACAAAATACAGGGACTTTTTCAGTTATACTCGTAGGAGTTATGTCCCTTATGCAGTTCGGTGAATGCCGTTCCATGCTCCTATAGGCTTTAGGCTACTACATGCAGAGCATGTCGCCGTTCCCAGTATTGTACATTTAATTGAAATGCAAATGAAAGCACCTGGAACCGGGATGGGTGATATGCAAGTATCCGGATCAACTGACCGACATTATGTGACCACCCAGGTAACCTGGTAGCCCGTGGCCATGCTTTTAAATTCGAGCTAAGGACCTACGAGAAAATTTAATTAACCGTTTATAACGTCATCCGTTATTGCTGTCATTAACCTCCTCACTGCTGCGGGCATATATATATATATATATATATATATATATATATATATAATGCGCAAAACACATGTACATTGAAACAATTCAGCAGGGAGAAGGTTAAACGAGTCACTATAATTATGTAATCAACATACGGCATTGTCTTCTTGAGAAAATATGCATAGGCTTCTCTACAGACTGTTTATATATACAATATAGGTCTACCTATATCATCTTTAACTCTTAGATTACACAATAAAAAAGATAACGAAACATTGAACTATCTAATAGACTCACTGTGAAATAATAACAAAATAAAAATGAAAAAGGTGCTGTCCAATAGTTCTGTGACGTCATGGCAACACTATGACATCACAGAAGGTATATAGCCTAATTATATTAGCATATGCAGGTCTACAGAAATCACGAAGTCTTAGTTCGAGACTCCAAGAACTTCACATCAAGTCTTTGTATACATCATCTCTAGAAAGTATTAGCTATTTGTAGAGATACAAGCAGTTGTATACCCGAATTGAGGTATACTATATAGGTAGCATAGACCTACTGTAGAATGATCAGATATGTTTGCAAGTGTTGATCAACTTTGAAAGTTATCCTACGCAAGGCTAAGGATGTAGGCCTATGACCAATACTAACAACTCTCTGTCGTCTACCAAACCAGGTATACCGGACTATCAGGACTGTCGAAATCACGTAACTCTAAGGTGGGTCAAAGCTTCATTCCAACATTTTACTATGTTATTTCCATATAGATTATGTTATTTTCATGTTACATGTATTTCCACATTCACAGCATCATCAAAAGTAGTTATCTTCTGGCTCCCGACATTACGAAACTTTCTGAGTACGATTTCATGCTCAGACTCAACATTTGCATGACGTTTTATGAACAAAATTCTGATTTGAGTATGAAATCGTACTCAGAAAAGTTTCATAATCTTGGGGTCAAACTCTTGATTCAAATACGTGTCATATCAAGACTTGACTATAGTGTACACTCGATCTTCTTCAGCATGACTAAACTACAGAAAATACAAAATGCAACAGCCCTCATTATTGTCTCTCGCACTCGACTCGACGCCATGGCATGCATGAACATATCTATAGCCTCTCTGCCCCAATAGTCCAGTAAACATTAACCAATCTTTTCCTATTGAGGTTCAGAAAAATTGTCAGACAAGGTTTTTCAATCGATTTTGGCTCTTTTACTATATCCACAAACGTTTACCAAAATCTGAGTTGGGGAATACCACAAATTTAAGATGGCCGCCAAAAAGGATGAAGAACTTAAATGGATAAAAAAACAACGTAATAAATATGGCTGCATTTATATGGCAACACTTAATATTACACATACGATGACTCTATTTAGATTATAATATTCAGTGGAAGGAATTTTCATATTTATGGTCAACGAAAATGTACACTATTGTCATTATCTATATAAAATGACGACTACAAAGCAGTTAGATGACTGTAGCAAGGTTTTTCAATGGATTTTGGCTCTTTGATATATTCAACTTGAATACTACAAAAGTTTACCAAAATTTGACTTGGGGAAATACCTCAAATTCAAGATGGCCGCCCAAAAAAGTTAACGAAAATATAAATAAATAACGTAATACATATGGCGTCTATTGTAAACGTAGACTCCATCACAATCTAATTAAAATTAGACACGAAAGTATCGGATCGAATATTCTGACATACGCTCAACAACGTTGTTGTTGAGCGTATCTCAGTATATATTTGGAGCGATACTTTCGTATCTAATTTTAATTAGATTGTCTCCATCAACGTGTCCCATGTTTCTGCTGCAGATTCCGAAATGACGGCCGCCAAAGATTCAGGTTTTGTTGACAACTGGCAGGCAGAGAAGTCGTTGTCGGAATGTAATCTCCACATGTTGACATCCGAAGACTTCTGTGACGTCACATTCATGGTAGGACCCAGACAGGATGAGGTCCGTGCTCACCGCTATGTCCTGGCTAGTCGTAGCTGTGTGTTCCACGCAATGTTTTGTGGCCTCCTGGCGGAGAAAGGGGAGATAGCTCTGCCAGACATTGACGGTGACATTTTCAATGACTTTCTAAGGTTAGTGCAAACGATATGTATTATATTTACATTGAAAAGAACAAATTCCAGGAATAGGGAACGTAAGTTGACACGAGATAACCCGAGATTCATTCAATACCCGGTGACATAAACTGGTCAAACACCTAATTGCACTACACATTTGACGATATCCCACTGTGTCATTCATAGCAACCGTCGAATTTCTTCGTGTTACCGGAAATTACCCCGACGAGACTTACTGTCCCTATTGATAAGTAATCGTCATTGAAGCAAGTTTCCAATATCAAATATAAATTTACTGCTTACTATATCCACAAATGTTTACCATTAAATAACGTGTAAGCTTTGTTTATTAATGTTATACAAAGATTCATTAGATAAAGTGTAAGTTTAGTTTATTCACAGGACTTTGAATAATTATAATAAAATAGTATACAATCTATATACATGTATAGTATAATCTATGGTATACTATTTTATTGTAATTATTTTATTGTAAGTCATGTGGTTCATTTCCGCTACTCGGAAAGGTATAGCTGAAAGCAAGATTTAATTTCAATTTGATATGTTTTAATTATAGCAAATTTATACATGCTGGAAGTATTCATGAATTCATTTCATTTAAACCCTTGGGGCCGTATGCACAAACGTAGTTTAACCACAGCTTAGGCTAAACTAGGTTTAAGCATAGATTATAATCTATGGTTTAAGCGATGAGTTATACCACTGTCGGTATGATTCTTAAACTACGGTTTAACTAAACTACGTCTGTGCATACGT
>JAUTBX010123018.1:0-10780 GCA_032361465.1 Lepetodrilus tevnianus | reverse complement strand
ACGAATAACGAATGCGATTCGTCAGTGGTCTATATTCGGTGCACCGAATACGTGAGTGAATCGTTGCAGCTCTAATGTTTACCATACGAGTACAATGCGTTCCGATTGTGTATTAATCACCACCTCTGTGGCGTTAGATCATTGTCATCGAGAGTGATTCTATCCTTAGTTGCATCGTAACAAACAACATTAATAGTTGACATCATGACAAAAGTCGTTATAATTTGGAGTAATTGTTGTTCCATGCTTGGCATTCGGATGAATGTAGTAAAGCAAGGACTGGTTGGCTCGTACATGTTTAATAATGTCTCTGACTGGTTATGTCTGTTTTAACTGGCAGTATGAGTATATTTTATGTTCTAGCACCACCAGCCTAGTACAAGCAGGATATTTGCATAACATTTAGAAAACATGCAGGATGCAATATATGCATGACAAAATATTGAAAGCAGCTCTAAAACACCAGTTGCATATGTGATGAATTGATGATAATATGACAAATACTGTAAATCATGAAATTAACGTGAGCAGAATATTAATGCAAAAAATGCGACCGCTGTATTGTCGCATTTAATTGCTGCGCATTAAAGGTAAGATTGGTGAAAGACATGGCCGTTCGCATTTTATTGGTTGTCGCATTTACGTCTAAAATCTAGAGGTCACATTAAATTAGTGATGCATTAATTTCGTGGTTTACAGTAGTGATTATATTTTCTCTGATTACATATTTTCTCGATGATCTGATCAGCGTACAAAACATGTAATTGAGTGCTTATTAACATTTTGCGGTGCTTGTTCAATGAATTTTCAAAACATTGATCAACATTATAGAGTCAGTGTCCCTATTACCGTATACACTTCTAATGTCCGTATTTTTTATCCAATTGTGGAAATTGGAAACCCTGACTCTAAATAAATAATTAAAAATCTTGGTTGCGCATTCAGTGGTTCCAAATTGGTTTGTCTATTGCCCGCTGTGACGTAAAACAATAATTAATTCCATTCCATTCCCTGATTTTGTCGTCTACTTAATGTTACCGATACAATTTTGTAAATGAAAGTATGATGTATGTAGATCTTTTACCTCTTTCTTTTGCTACTCTGCAACCATATTTCCGATTCTACTGAAACCACTGCACATTCGATGCAAGGAAAAATGGATTCTTGCAAATATGGCTCTATTTATTACACAGGCAATAACAATAACTGAAATAAGTATTTGCCCCATCCTTCACAGTATTTTTATTTTTAAATATGTGAAGAGTTTTCATTTTGTTTTTCAGGTAAGACGTGATATGGTAGACGAGCCTGGTATTTTACGTATAGCATTAGAATAGAGTAACTGGTTGCTGCAATGTCAAAGTTTTCACAAGGGTAAGTAGACTAGCTGGCCCAGAGATTAAGAACTGTTTTAGTATGATTTCGTATCTCGAGCTCAAATTGTATGTCCATTTGTGAACAAAATTGAGGAGTATGAAATCGTTGCTCAAAAGTTTCGTAATTTAACAAAAATGTGTCGTTTTGACCAGTCAGCATTAAATAGATATGATATTTCACATAATGTTGTAAGGAATCGATAAGATAAAAGCAATATATAGAGGATTTCTTTCTCGAAAACCATGTTTATCTCATAGAGTGGAGTGGGAGAGTCGATATAGAAATATTTACGAGTGGAAATATCGACTCTTCCCACTCCACTCAATGAGATAAACATTGTATTCGAGAAAACAAACTTGAATGTTCTATTATTACATAAGTGCAGTGAAATATACCTAACTTTCATTAATTGGTCAGGTATTGGTTCATCTAATAATGGATCAGCATATTTCATTCCCCTTCCGTCAACCGTAACCAGCTGGTAACATAACGGCATGCTTCAGAGGCCGTTGCCCAGTTAGTTATTTTTCACATGTGAAAAATAACACCTGTTATTTCCACTGAGGAAATGTGGTATTTCACTGCATTTAAAATATGCTGGTTCAGGTACAAACTCTTTAATGATTTCGATTGTTGTTGACATTTCTAGTCACAATAAATACATTTTTAAAATAGCAATCATAACAATAATGTGCTGGTTCTGGTATAGTAGACCTACAAACTGTTTAACGATTCCGAATGTTGGCAATGTTCCAGCATTTCTAGTCGTGGGATGAGAGGTCCGGTGACGGAGTTCCGACAGACGGACGTCGCCGCAGGGACGGTGGAGGAGGTGTACGTCACGCACGTGACCGACCCGGAGCACTTCTACGTGCAGCTGACGCGGCAGATCACGGCCCTCGACCGGCTGATGGAGGACCTCGCGGAGCACTACGGCGAGGCGGGTGCTGTACCTGCAGCACCCCTGGTCCTCGGGGGCGGGTGCGTGTCGCAGTTCAGCGAGGATGGCTCGTGGTACAGAGCCATCATTACAGGTGAGCAGTGAAGCTCGCGGGTGGAAGGTGTGTTTGTCTGTTACATTGCTGACTGTCGGAAAAGTTTGTCTTCAATGATGTGAATGTCGCAATGTTATTATTGAAAGCTTTGCAGAAAGTTTAATAATCATGTAAGTTGTGTTATGATGTGCTTGTATCCAAAGATAGTTGGCGAGATATGCTTAGTTAACCCTCTCCATGCTGAAGGCAATCAGAGATACCGTAAAGAGGAGCACTCGTGTCTGTGTTTGTATTTTTTAATGTTAAATATATCTGTCGTCAATACCAGAATTCAAAGGTTTAGAAACTTGTTCATCTGTTATCACTTGTGTACCAATATTATTCAATTTACCGCAACCGTGATATATATATAGTTTAAGCCTTAATTTGAGATTGACGTATTTACTCAATGTCGCATCGTCTTGTTTGCAGGAATACGGAAGAACGGAGAGGTGGAGATTCGTTTTGTGGACTATGGCAACTCTGAGGACACAACGGCCAACAAAATTAAAGAGATCAAGCCCGAATTCCTGAAGCTGCCGACGATGGCACTCCACTGTGGTCTGTCAGGCGTGGGGACGACACAGGGCTTCTGGTCGCCCGAACACTCCGTACAGTTTGAGGACCTAGCCCTCAACCAGACATTCAGAGCCACGTTCCGAGGATTCAAACCGGACGACGGAATCTTATCGGTGGAGCTGATGAGCGAGACCGGAAAGGACATCAACAAGGACTTCGGGACCAGCACGAACACGTCCTGCATCGAGGAACCGACGTCGGGCGGGTCAGTGCGTAGAGTCCAGCTCGGGCAGGGCGACGCGGCCATCCAAGTGTCGGTGGGCAACCGGTCCGTCTCTCCGGCGGGAGGGGCCGCGGAGCATGTGTACAGCAACGGAGACCAAGTGGGACTAACAGCGGCGGAGCTGTCCGTCGGCCAGAATGACGTTCTGGTGGTCTACGCCTTCAGTCCCGGAGAGTTCTGGTGCCAGCTGGCTAAGAACTCGGACCAGCTGAACGTGCTCAGTTCAAAGTTGAACCAGGAGTACAATAAACTGAGACCCGGAGAACTGGCCATTCCTTCGCCCAACGTGGGTATGCTGTGCGCGGCCAAGTTCTGCGAGGATTTGATGTGGTACAGGGGTCAGATACAGAGCATCGGAAGCGGAGAAATGGAAGTGTACTTCGTGGACTATGGCAACACAGAGAAGATAACGGCAGACTTGGTTAAGGAGTTGAGGTCGGAGTTCAAGCGCGATCCATCACAGGGCGTGAAGTGTGTGCTGGCGAACCTGAAGAGCACTGCTGGAGTGTGGAGCGACGTCGCCGCAGAGGAATTCGAGACGCTCTCGCTCGACCGGCAACTCGTGGCCGTGTACGACGGCCGGCTCGTCGAGGGAAAGTATCCAGTCCGATTGAAAGACCCGGAAGTGAGTCACGATATCGGAGAGAAACTAGCCGACGCCGGTCTTGGAATATTAGTGAGAGGGGCAAGCGTGATACCGAGGGTGCCAGCGCATCTGGCGAAGATTCCGTCATTTGCCAAGCTGGATATACCCATTCCTTACCAGACCCATGTGTTTCTGTCCTGGGTGGATAATCCTGGGTCATTCTGGGTACAATTGAGCAACAAAGAGGCAGAGCTCAACAGTCTAGTGGATAAAGTACAGGAGCTATACTCCAGCCAAGCGCCATCTGTCCGGAGCATTCTTCCGGGGATGGCAGTAGTCGCGCAGTACACGGCCGACGAATCCTGGTACAGGGCGATTGTCCAGAAGATGAGAGGCAGAAAGGTGGACGTTCTGTTTGTGGACTTTGGAAATAACGACAGCGTCGGTGCCGATACCTTGAAGGAAGCCTCCAGCCAGATCACTGGTACGCCCATGCAGGCCCTGCAGTGTGGTCTCGGCGGAATACGTCCTCTCAGTTCGTCTTCCGAGTGGACGGACGACGCCAAAGTCGTTCTCGAAGAAATTACGAAAGATGGCGCCACGTGCAAGTTCGTATCGCAGCGAAGCGGGTCCTACGTCGTGAAGCTGGAAGTCAACGGGAAGGACGTGGCTGCGGAGTTGGTGGCAGCCGGAGTGGTCCGAAGAGTCGCCAGCGAATCTCCAGAACCGGCGGCGATCACGCCCATGTCTTCTCTAGCGACGATGAAATTCAGTTCTGTGTCGTTGTCCCCCGGCCAGACAGAGAGCGGATACGTATCGCACACCTCGTCCTTGAACTCGTTCTGGTTCCAGATGTTGAAGACATTCCCTCAGCTGAGCACAGTCATGGACGACCTGGAGGGATTCTACTCACGAGGGAACGGAATCCAGCTGCCAAAGCCGCAAGTTGGCGTTGCCTGCGTGACCAAGTTCAGCGAGGACGAAGCCTGGTACCGAGCCGCCGTGGAGAAGATGGGCCCCAGTGGCATCGAGCTCCACTTCGTCGACTACGGAAACTCTGAGGTCAAGGCGGCGTCTACTATCTTCGCCATTGGATCTCAGTTCATATCGCTGCCACCCCAGGCAATACACTGCAAACTTGCCCTGCCCCAGTCTATCACCGACGAGATGATCGACACCTTCCACAACCTTGTGTCTGAGAAGGAAGTGGTGATGAAGGTTCTGTCGGTGGAAGGAAAGATCCACACAGTAGATATATTGCAATCTGGTAGCTCCGTTACAGACAAATTAAAAAGTGTGTTCCCAGCGCTTCAGGGTCCAAGTCGAGCACCGGCATCCAGTCGACTCGATTACCTTCAACCTGACCGGCCTGTTAATCGAACAGAAAAAGTATTCCTAACATTCACTGAAACTCCCAACAAATTCTATGTCCACATGCATGACGTTGATGAACGGCTGAATGTGATGACCAACAAGCTGACCGCCATCTACAAAGACGGATCCCAGCAGCCTCTGACCAATCCATCGCCCGGGCAACCATGCTGTGCCCTGTACGCAGAGGACGGGTCGTGGTACCGAGGCAAAGTCGTCAGCAGTAAGGGGGAACAACTCATGGTACAGTTCGTGGATTACGGCAATGCAGACTCCATCCCGTCCAGCAACGTGAAAGCCGCGTCTGCCGATCTTCTGTCGCCGGGACCCTTTGCATTAGAGTGCTGCCTTGAGAATGCAACTCCAGCTTCCGGAACGGAATGGATAGACGAAGCCACAGCTTTCTTCGAAACGATGACGGTCGACAAGGATATCCAATGCGCCTTCAAGCAGGGCAAGAACGTGTCCCTGGTGGTCGAAGGGATCGACGTTGCCAAGAAGATGCAAGAGAAAGGATTCGCTAAAGGATCTACTAGTGCACAAGCCCCAGCTCAAGCACCTTCATCCGACAGCGTGTTGTCATTGATATACAATCCTCAAGCCGTGCCTGCTCAGCCAAACAAGGCGTTCGTGACCCACGTGGATGAAGATGGATTGTTCTACGTCCAGCTGGCGTCGGCGGGCGACTTGATCGAGGAGCTGTCCGAGAGATTGCAGGAGCTGTACAATGGTCCGAACAGCTCGGCCATCGTCAACGTCCAGAGGAGAGCGCCGTGCTGCGCCAAGTTCAGCGACGACGAGGCGTGGTACAGGGCCATCATCGAGAGGGTTGACGGTGCGAAACTCGCAGTCAGGTTCATCGACTTTGGCAACAACGACACAGTGAACAGAGGCGATGTCAGGGCGTTGGAAGTCGACTTCTTTGCGGTTCCACCGTTAGCATTCCAGTGCAGGTTTCAGGGCATGTCATCGTGGAAGCCTGGTCAAAAGCAGAGGTTCACCGATACCACCCAAGACCAGGAAGTCACGGTTGAATTCTTGACAAAATCTGCCCCGTACGCCGTGGAAGTGTCGCTTGGTGGGAAGAGTCTGTTGAAAGTATTCACACCTGATGCGCAGTCGCCGCCAAGAAGCTTGTTCAGTGAAAATTCCTCCTCCCCAAAAAAGCAAACTACCCCGCCAAATTCTGGACGGAATTCCCAATCGCCGAAGACGAGTTTCGGATCTGCACCCGTCCCGGACAGTCCGAAACGAGCTTTTGGTGGACCTCAAGAGGAATCTCGACCTCAGAGATCGTTCGGTGCAGCTGCACCAAAGTCCGACTGGGATTCGTCTGCAGATTCTCGACCACAGAAGAAGTCATTCAGCTCGCCACCCGCTAAAGAAGAATCCCGAGGAAGAACGTTTGGATCTGCTCCGTCTCAGGGAAGGTCTTTCGCGTCGCCGCCAAGCAAACCTGCTCCACCTCCAACTCCAACTCTGGAAAAGATTCCGCCTCAGGAACAAGTGTTCGCTGCCCAAGTAGCGCCCTCTACCGCCATCGTCACGTGCATATCTCACGTAGACAAAGACGACATATATCTGCAGCCGACCAAAGACATCAACACCATCTTGGGCTTCAGCAACAAGATTGCCAAGCTGCCTACGAACGAGGTAACACCTGCCGTTGGACTGGCTTGTGGAGCCCTCTTCTCGGAGGATAACACGTGGTATCGATGTCTGGTTACCGACGTTGCGGCTGACAAGATTTCTGTGAAGTTCGTGGATTTCGGTAATGCCGACGTCGTAGCTCCGTCCAAGCTTAAGCAGTTGAACAGGGAGATGTTAAATGTGTCGCCATTCACTTACCGATGTCACTTGAGTGGAGTCCTGAAACTGACGCCAGAGTTGACGGACGTGTTGGCTGCTGAAGCGTCTGATAAAGAACTCACGGTCAAGTTCCTGTCTCAGGAAGTGCCGTACACCGCAGAAATGAAAACCAAAGATGGAAAAGACATCGCTCAGATTCTGTGTCCGAACAAATTCCCTGATCAATCCGTGCCTAAAGTTGCTTCTTCTGGTGTGGTGTCGAATATTTCCATCGATGGTAAATTCTACATTCAGTTGACGAAAGACCAAGAAAACACCAAGAAACTCGAAGAACAGCTGAAGAAAATCTATGCAAAGGGGACCATTGACAATCCTGGTAGTTTTGAGAATGGGAAGCCATGTTGCGCGTGCTATCCTGATGACAAGACCTGGCAACGAGGGACCGTCGCCAACGTGGAGGGCGGCAATATCCAAGTCTACTTCGTCGACATCGGTGTGACGGAAACCATCAAATCGGCGTACGTGCAGATCCTCCCGAGAGAGTTCATGTTCACGCCTCCCTACGCCTACGAGTGCATCCTGAAGGACTTCACGAGCTGGACGGAGGATCAGAGGGACAAGTTCATCATGATGACGGACGCCAAAACCATGAACATCCAGTTCGTGTCGCAAGGGCTGCCTCCGTTCAAGGTGGACATGACGAGGAGTGTGGGTCTGGAACTGCTGGGAGAGGAGCCTGATGTAAGACGGGTGTCGTCTAGCAGCGGTGCTAGCAGCGTCCGCGGAGGATCCGAGGAAAAGTCCGCTGACGAAACCCCAACAGCGCTTCCAAAACAGAAGCTTCCTGTGTCGGAGACTGGTCATATTTCCTTTGTTGACGTCGGCAATTCCTTCTACGTGCAGTTGTCGTCCGAGGAAGATAAGTTGGAGGCGATCACGGAGGCGCTGCAGGCGGAATATTCGGAATCCGGAGGCGACCGTTTCTTCGGACTTGCAGTCGGATCCATCTGCTGTGCAAAGTTCACGGAGGACGAGGCGTGGTACCGAGCTGTGGCCACGGAAATACCCGGAGAACAGATCACCGTGAAGTTTGTGGACTACGGCAACACGGATGTGGTGACCATCGAGAAGATCGCGGTGCTGACGGAGAAGAACCTGGTCATGCCGCCCCTGGCGTATCGCTGCTCTTTGGCGGGAGTCCGCGCGTGGACGGAGACGCTGACGGAGCAGTTTGACGAAGCCACGAATGAGAAGACGCTGACAGTGACGTTCCAAGAGGCGGACGACGGCGGTGAGCGGTACTCTGTGGATCTGAAGCTGGAGGACGGGCAGGACATCAAGGACGTCCTCGCCGACGCCATCGCAGAGGCTGCCGAGAGTGCAGGTACGTCACGCTCGACACGACATGACTAAGTATTACAGTAATAGAAACCTAACTTTAAAGCATATTAGATGGACTAGTGATACAAATAGCTTCTTTTTTTTGTGGGTTTTTTTAAATATGAATTTCTACTAACTATTAGAATATCTTTAGCATTATTGAGAAATGGTCCTGGTTAGTGTTAATTTATATCCCTATGATTTCTAAAGAAATAATAATAGCTTCACTGTTGTATGTCAGGATTCATGCCCTAGGTTTACAGGTATTAATTTATTTCTTCATTTTACTTATCCATTTGTATTTATTTATTTATTTGTTTATCTGTTTTCTTTACTTCCCGCAGCGACGTTAAACTCCATACTCACTCACTCACTTTACTTGTTTGTGTATTTATTTATTTATCCATTTTGTTTTCTTATTCATTTATACATGCCCTCATTGCTCCTTTGACAGCCGGAGGTTACAAGCGGACGACCTTCAAGGTGGGCGACAAGGTTTCCGTATACGTGAGTCACGTGGAGTCATCGTTGGACTTCTGGGTTCAGACCATCGCCTCAGAGACCAACCTGGCCAACATCGGCACGGCGATCAGCGAGGGTTACGAGGGCGGGGAGAAGGCCGAGCCCAGCGATTGGCTGAAGGAGGGCTGTGCGGTCGTGGCGAAGTACGCAGAGGACGACCAGTGGTACCGCGGGACCGTTCTCAATGTCGGGGAGGACACGTGCAAGGTCCTGTTCGTGGACTACGGCAATGCGGACGACGTGACCAAGGCCAATGTGTATCCGATCAAGCCCGCCCACACCAAGCTGTCCGTGCAGGCCGTCAGCTGTAAGCTGGGAAAGCTGGCCGCGGTCGAAGGTAAAGAGGACGCTGCGATGGACTCCTTGTTCGAGATGACCAACGAGAAGACGCTGTCCCTGGAGGTCGTGCTGAAGTTGAAGGACGGCAAGGTTAAGTATGTCGTCAGTTTGTGTGATGGCGAGACTGATATAAGACGTAGACTTGTGGAGGGCGGTCTTTGTACCGTTACCGAAGAAGATAAAACTGATGGCGAAAAGACCAAAGTTGATGCAGAGATTCCTAAAAATACAGAAACTGGTGGAGAAATTTCAGAAAAGACCGAAGCTGATGCGGAAATTACAAAATCAAAGGTAGTTCCTGTAGAATCTGAAATAATGACCGAGGATGATGCAGCTGCAGAGGCGGAGGTTCAAGACGACCTTGACACAACTCCAAGTCCGTTCACCTCCATCGACCTTCAGGAAGGTCAGCGAATCTCTGTCCACGTTCAGAACGCTGTCACTCCCAGCGAGTTCTATGTCCAACCAGAGAGCTGCAAGCGCAGTCGAGACGCACTCATGGAGGCCATGTACGAGTTCTACAACGACCTCGCCGAAGGGGACATGACCCTGGACACGCCTCTTCCTGGTCAAGCGTGCGCGACTACGTACGGCGAAGACGAGTCGTGGTATCGAGGGAAGGTCCGGTCCGTCGACGGCGACAGCTGTAGAGTTGTCTACGTGGACTTTGGCAATTCTGACACAGTGCTGTGTTCGAGTGTACGCAAGCTGCCAGACCAGTTCATGAAGCTCCCTGCCCAAGCTGTGCAGTGCTCGTTAGCCGGGGTGTATCCCAAGGAAGGGAAGTGGGCGCAAGAGGCTGTGGACTTGTTTGGAGAACTCACTTCTGAAAAGTAAATCAGTTAAATTTGTATAATGTAAATGTAAATTTAAAAGATTGTCAGTATAATTTTCAGCCATAAGAAATCAGATTGTAGAGAAATTATTCAACTAGTTGAAATTCATTGCAGTATTTGTTGTTGAATTTAGGAGAAATATTCCCGCAGCAACGTAATCCAATAAATATGTGTTAAAAAGTGATATTTTCAAACATCCTTTCTTTTCCCAAAAGACGTTGATAATTTAGCAACGAAAATCAATAAATATATCTTGCACCTGACCTGGTGTTTTTTTATAGGATCGTCGCCTATTGGTGAAATATTCCCGCTCTGACGTAAAACATTAATTCATTAATTCATTTTGTCCCTAGGACGTTGATAATGGACATTCTGAACCTGGGTGAAGATGGCCGCTGTACGGTGCACCTCTTACACATGGGGCTGGCGGTCAGTCGCGTCCTGCTGGAGAAGAACCTCGGAGTGGACGCGGCCACGCCCGTCGCAGTCAGTCACAAGGTCAAGCGAATCTTCTCGGACGCCAGCACGCCGCAGAAACTGACCTTTGAGAAGACCCCAGAATCTGAGCAGGAGTCGTCTCCCCTGAAGGAAGGTATCAGGTATGACCTTCAAATTAATTTTATATAATGTATTTAATTTCAAATGAAAGTATTAAAGGGGCAAGATCATACTTGCATAGGGGAAAATGGTCACTATCGGGGTTATTACATATTCTGAAAGAACA
>JAUTBX010122996.1:0-10782 GCA_032361465.1 Lepetodrilus tevnianus | reverse complement strand
CTACTACTACTACTACTACTACTACTACTACTACTACTACACCTACTACTACTACTAAACTTATCAAAATGCATATTTATGTGAATATTCTATAGAAATAAGGACTTTTACATCAATAGACCATCAATACACTACGTACAATCAGATTAGTTATCAATGCAGTAGGGAATTCTTTTGAACTGTTTCAACTTTGACATTCAGACCATATACTAGTACTTATCACTGATATTACAACGTGGATACGTGTTCGTACTTACTCTTATCGATGAACTGTTATGCCTTTCGGAAAATAGACGAAACCTACAGTTAAACATCATACTTCCCCTTCCACATAGTATCTAACCTGTCTATAGATGCAGCTAAATCGAAGCTTCAAACTCGCTTCAATTAAATCCAAATAGTTTATTCTTCACATTAGTTCGTGTAGCATATGGTGCGTTTTGATGGATGACAAACTATGATGTGATTAATTTGACTATGCCTCAATGTAAGCACACAATCACAGCTAGCTGACCTATTTAATACATATGCATTTACAACTGAAATTGTTTTCTTTTCATCTGTCTACATAAGTGCTTTATTCAGCTATTATGTACGTTTAGTATCTAAGTATGCCCCGCTGGTCATCGATATTTTAATATTTAATCGAATTCACTGGCCACTAAAACGATACCCTTGTTACTTACAAGTGTTAGCAGCTAGGTCAATTTCTATAGTAATAATCAAACCTGAACTATATTTAGCAATCGGTGGTATAACGTGGTTGACATATTGTTATTAATAATTAGGCATTTCTGGTAAAATGTACAATGCATATACATATATTCAAAATACAAATTCTTTCCATTTTAGGTACCAATCAAAGCACCAGAAATCAACCATTCCTCGAACAACACTAGTATCCACAGATATCATGGTTCGCATTATGATAAACACACTTCACATATGTGTTACGTAAGATAGATACTATGAATAACAGAGTAGTATGTACAGACTGTTATCAGTAAAACATAACATGTAATAGCACATCATTTAGGGTTGACAACCATAATATTAGCAATTATAATCATTATAAATTAAACAAATTAGAATATATTTACTTGAATAATGTGACAGTGTAATTTATCTTTAATCTCTCTCTCTCTCTCTCTCTTCTCTCCCTCTCTCCATCTATCCATCCATTTCTCCCCTCCCCTATCTGTCTTCCCTCCTCCCTCCCTCCCCCTCTCTCTCTCTCGCTATCTCTCTCTCTCGCGCGCTATATATATATATATATATATCTCTCTCTCGCTATCTCTCGCTATCTCTCGCTATCTCTCTCTCTCTATCTCTCTCTATCTCTCTCCATCTCTCGCTATATCTCTCTCTCTCTCTCGCTATCTCTCTCTCGCAATCTCTCTCTCGCTATATCTCTCTCTCTCTCTCTATCTCTCGCTATATCTCTCTCTCTCGCTATCTCTCTCTCGCAATCTCTCTCTCGCTATATATATCTCTCTCTCTCTCTCTCGCTATCTCTCGCTATCTCTCTCTATCTCTCGCTATCTCTCTCTATCTCTCTCTATCTCTCTCTATCTCTCTCTATCTCTCTCTCTCTATCTCTCTCTATATCTCTCTCTCTCGCTATCTCTCTCTCGCAATCTCTCTCTCGCTATATCTCTCTCTCTCTCTCTCTCTCTCTCTCTCTCGCTATCGCTCTCTATCTCCCTCTCTCAGTTTCAACACTTTCTCGCAGTACACGTTCATCATAATAACACTGACAGTACATCCATTCACCAAATTCAAAGTACACACACACACACACACATACACACACACACACACACACACACACACACACACACACACACACACACAGAGAGAGAGATCGAGAGAGAGACAAGTTTAAATGCGAGCATGTTATGCATAGCTACTCAATACCATACTTTCGTTAGGGAAGATTACACACTACGAGTGCACACCCAAGTCAGTATAGATACGTACATGTATATGCAATACACACCAGTTCGGCATCAGCAATATGCAGTTTAAATCATCATTAACGAAGCGATAACACACCCATCTCGTAGATTCACGCGCAATGTAATGGACTCGCATCTAGAGCATAATTGCCATGTAATGCTCGCCTGCGTAGAGGATTTTGAAAATATTAACTAAATTTCCATCTGAATTACGGTAATGACTTCCGCATATTCATCCGATATTTCCAAGTGCACTAGAACATCCGCTGTTCTTATTGTACGAAGTTGAAATACGATGTATATATCCGACCCTCCATAATCTACCTCTTCCATCCACTCCATCCCCATCCACTTCACCCTCCATCAATCCACCCACTACCACTTCATCCTTTACCCCTCAAATTCCCATCCACTCCATTCCGATCCACTCCATCCCCATCCACTTCATCCTCCATCAATCCACCCACTACCACTTCATCCTTTACCCCTCTAATTCCCATCTACTCCACTCCCATCCACTTCACCCTCCATCATCAGCATCTACCTCCTCCACCCACTCCATCCCAATCCATTCCATCCCCCATCCACTTCCACCCCCAATCCACTTCAACCTCTAACCCCCTCCATCCTCGCCCTGTTTGTTTAATAGCAATCTAATAGTTTCCTTCTTAGTCTTCACATCTACACATCTACTGATTGGGCTATTAAAGTACACTCAGTCAAACTTTTCCAGATTTCCGTAACTCTACCAGGCCAAGTGATTCCAGAGACACGAAAAGTTAGAATCGTGTGTTCTAATTAACATCTCCCTTCTCGTACAATCTCGCGAGAGCGTTATTTCGCGACGTTCGCGCCATATTCTTTTTCTGCTTCTTCTACAGAGGTGATATTACTTTCAGCTGAGAAAATAGTGCATTGTTACCGCAAGGAAAATGTCGGTATTGTGTTACTGCGCGATATGGGTGATCGGTCTTGAGTAGTTGATGTTAGGGGGGATAAGGAGATAGGTAGAATTGACGAAGGGAAGGATACCACCAACACAATAATGACCTCCAATACCGGAGTTCTCTGTTTAGGACTTCTATGTTCTAGCATGTTTGCTGATGGAAACTGATGTTATTGAACTGCCGTTAAATGCATGCAACAGTCCTATGACAAAGGAAGAAAAATACACGAATTTTCTACGGTCGTAATTCTTAATTCTTGAGAGCTCCAAACATTGGCAACTTTAATAACGAACTCGGCAAATATAACGCTTTGGAAGAGTTGTTGTGTATTTTTTCTTGCTTATTTTCTTGTTCTTTTCAACTTCATCACGTTTCACTAACAAGATACAAAATCAATAAACATTAGTAGTTACTACAATGCATGGCATTTTTTTCTTGGTCAATTAGTCGTGTTTACAAAATGTATGTATTTTTTAAATAGTCGATTATGGTGAGAACGTATATATATAACAAGTTGTTGGCTTCAGAATTCGTCGAGGTGCATAATGATCGAATAAGTATGTGAATTCGTAACAAGCTTTGATTATTAGTTTTCGGATACACGTCAATATTTCCAAGAGAAGCAGGAAAACATGTGAAATACTGAGAATATATATATTTACACAGTCAACAAGACACATCTTGTCCGCACTCGGCACCCCAAATAAACCGAAGTGCAATAACGCCACCTTATAATTATATGTATTTAATTTCGTTTCGGAATGTTAATGCTCGCCTCGAGGGTTCCGATTGTTGATGTTGTTACGGGTGCACGTGGGCAAATAGAGCGCCACCTAGCGTTGTAGTAATAGCTTGTGAGTGTTGCTTTTGAAAGGTTGTGAGGGGGTACCTAAACTTTCTTTATTTTCTATCGTGTTTTTCTCCAGGTCTCTACAGAAAACCAATACAGTTCACTGTCGCTGATTCTCGGCCAACTAGCCTGCTACGAGGCCACATGGGTTAAATTTGGCCGGGGGAAAAAATAGAGTGCACCGTCAGAATCCGGTGATGCCAATTCTTGAGAAACCGTGTGTACTGAAAATTAATTATATACGAAGCGATCTAGTGTTGGGTTTCAACGGCCGTATATCATTGACCTTGTTAGTATGTGCTTGCGCTTGGAGAATATTTCTAAATCATTATATTAATATATATATCAGGGTAAGATCGAGGAGCTGTGGCTAGTGCACATGCGACCTCATCCTCGAAACTAAAACCAGTGTGCATTATTAATTACTAACACTATCATACAAAGGCCTTTCTTTTCGAGGATGGCGACAAATCTGACATACCTCGATACACGTATCTCTCATTATTAATATATATGTATTTCTTTCTTCTCACCCCTCATTAAATTATTTCCCCTTGTCTTGGGTCGGTTTCAATTTAAGTTGTAATAACTTGTAACATCCATTTAATCTTGAATAAACTATGTTTAAACTAAACAAAACTTGGATAGATCAACATTCTTTACTCTTTTTATGTACTATATTACTGTAATACTTTGCTGCAGTAACAATTGCATTGCATTAGACAGTGATAATGTAGCGTCATGAGCGTGGGCGACATTAAATAGGCGCGTTTTAAATATGCATTATTATTATTATTATTATTGTATGAACAAATCGTCTCATTAAACTTTGATCAAATGCTTCTTCGTAATTATGTTGATATTAATCAAAGCTTTCTTCAGTACTTTCAAGTATAGATAGTATCTCCTTCTAAAACCTCAAAACAAACAAAATATAAATACAAATATAAATATTTTTAAAAAAAAGAAGAAACTATTCACCCACATACAGATGATTTAACATTTCTGCTGATTTTGTATTCTACTAGGACCTACAACTTAACAATGCTACAACTGAACAATATTACAACTTAAAAATGCTACAACGTTTAACAATGAAGCAACTACCTATATCAGTAAATGCACCCCTACAGAGAGTGTTGTTCACCATTGTTTGCACTAACATGGTGCACTCCTGGTTAAGTCATCAGCGGTCTTTTTACAAAGCCATCACTCTATCGTGTACGTATTTCTGGTAGGTATCCTATCATCATCGCAGGCGAGAAAACTGTATGTCAGCATAACTGTGAAGGCATACGCAAGTAAAGACTATACTATGAACACAAGTAATATGTCGGAACTTGGAGATTACCACCGATGAGATTGTGGGTGTTTTTTAAATTTATTTTGTATTCCACAAATCACAAAGTTCCAAGATCTGAATCAAGAATAAATAAAACAAATAATTCTGGTTTAACATGTTTTATTGTACATGTATTCGTATAAGGATTAGTGACGTACACTATAGTCAAATATGTATGCTATTTCTAAAATTCTATTTTAAAGGAATTGCAATACAGACAATATTAAACATTCTTGGTCGAAATATCACGATATACCTGGGATACGAAAGCTAATATAAAGAATAGCAGTGTGTGAGAACATATTCATCTTCGATGCAATTTAAGTTTGAATTAGGTGTGAATGCGCCTCTCTGCTCGCCAGTTCACAAGGCATTTCAGGAACGTTGAAGAGGTTACGGCCTGTCAGACTCATACCCTACAAAAACAGAGAGAAAGAGATCACTTTGTCAAAATAAGCCGGCCAATAAAGAGCTCGTTACCCTGGCGCTATAGCGGTGGTACACTGTCTAAAATGTACCTACGGTATACCGTACAGAAAACTCTGACCACGTGACCTCTTTAAACCAACACCTCCTCATTATTCTACTACCGGAACTTCCTCTTGGCGCCTATCAACCCTCTCAACACGCGAGAGTTCCAATCAGACTTTTTTTTACGTCTCTTTACAAGGAGAGCGGGAAAGCGAAAACATGACAACTTTCTGAAACTGCAGAGCCTCTTCCGTGGATCACTGCCTAGGCTTTGCACGGTTAATTTCATCTGGAGAACGTTTTCTCTACATCCCGAAAGTTTATGTTTTCTGGAAATATTTGTTTTAGCGGCTTGACAAGGCAGGGAAGGATTTCTATAACTCAGAGCGGTGAAATGACGCGAATAATTGGCGGGAATACTTCAAGCTGTTGACAGGCCGAGGAGAAAATCGCTTCCATATTATCAGTGAGCCTGTGTATAGATGGATACTCAATCCTCCTCTACGATGATTATAAAAAAAAGTGTACGTACTCCGAGCATTTTCTACATGTCTTGTAATTAAGTGCTAACCAGAATAGGAAATACAGTAGCGGAATAGGGACCGTAAGTTGACACGAGATAGCCAGAGATTAATTCAATATCCGGGAACATAAACGGGTCAAACACATAAATGCGCTACACATTTGACGACATTCCGTTGTGACCTCAAATGAAAACGTCACTATTTAGACGTCATTCATAGCAACCGTCGAATTTCTTCATGTCAACGGAAATGATACCCGACGAGACTTACTGTCCCTATACAGTAGCTTATAAAGAAGGACAAAGATACGGACGTAAACACGTAAAAAGAGGATTACAATATGGTATTATATTGTGAACATACCAGCCTTTCCACTGTGGGGAGTTTATCCGGCGGTGTAGTGGGAAGTTTGTTCCCGATGTGTTAGACATTTCTAAAATAGACTCACACAAATCTATAAATAAGTTTCAATTTATGAATGCAATGAATATATTATTGTATTTACTTTCAGTGTCTAATAAATTGTAGCGTGGACTAGATTTATAAACGCCAAGCTCTCCACGGTAGACAACTCTAACCTCGATAGCCTCGAAACAACTTCATATCTTAGGACTCGCTTCCTATGATGCATAGTATGCGCGGAGACCGATAAGGCGCTTGTAGCTGTGCTACGATCACAGCTCCCTACCGTGATGGATTAGGGACGAAAACCGAACCGATCTTGGCGATAACCGGCGATACATCAAATCTAGGATCCTAATTCCTCCGGACGGGGTCTCATTTTCACACACATCGGCTTATCTGAAACAGGGTGCGCGGATTTCATTTATCTCCATTTCATTATCTACGGGGACGTAGGGCGCGTTCAGGCCCCAGTTCAAACCATTATGTGACTCTAATGCACAGTGATGGTAACCCGAGATCTCCCCTAGAAACGCCCGTATCTCCGTAATGTGCTATTAAGTGCACACTTTGATAATACATTGTTAACGAGCAACCAAACATGACACGACGGATGAATTGTCTTATAAAAAGATGATAAATGACGTACCGGGAAACATTCGGCAAACGGGCGGGAATTTCCGTAATGAGGATAGCAACTTTGGAACAGGACGTCATTTTGCAAGGACGATATTTGAATATGTCATACGTATTCACAATCATGTCCTCCTCGTAAAAAGAACTTCCTTTCGTGCAATTTAGGCCTAAACCTAAACAAATATGTTTGACTAGTAATTTATTATATTCACCGATGACCATGCGCACTAAGTATAGTGCATGCCGTTAACAGCGGGGTACCAATGGTAAGATAATAGTTCTTCAAGACAATACAGCCTAGTATGTGTATCCACCCAGATAGTCAGTACGCCTGAGTAATACAACTTTTCTAATATCTATCTAGCTGGGTGCATGTCATTTATCATCTTGGAGATTATTTATGTTACCATTGGTACCCCGCGGTTTGCTATCACCGACAGCCCAAATTCGTGCACTCGTGTCCCGCAAAATGATAATTATTCGCATAAGTACATCATGATATATTCATTATGCAATTTAGCTATCTGTCAAATATAATCAACCACGACCTCGTTCACATGACCATCGGTACAATAATTCCAGTAATATATATGTTCACATACCACGAAATTAAGAGATGGGAGATAACGTGACACACAGCCAATCACCGTTCAGATCTGTCGTAAACAATAACTTGAGTAAAACAGAGTGGTCCCTGTCGCCACCAGAGGGCGTACAGTATTGCCGCCACACGGCGAGTATGGAATCTCCTCTTGTGAGAGATGAACTGCAAATTGGGGAGAATAACTTCTCGCCCCAACTCCAAACATTCCCATTAATGACGCGAATCTTGCTTTGCCTCGTTAATTATAGCCTGGGAGTGACAACTCATATTTATCACCTCGTCGTTCATAGTCTTCTGTAGATGGTCATAGCTTCTTTGAGTTTTCGTATATTGATAAAGATGTGCCATGCAAATAGAATATGACAGGTTATTCGAATGTCTATTACAAATCTTGAACAATAATATGATAGCATTTGAACATTTACTTCAAAATATAATATATAGGCCTAATTGTATTCAAATTGTAAATACCATTTGAAATATATTTCATGGGTAATAAAAACTTTTAATTAAATAATTTCAGAATGTATTTATGAACATACAGACACGGAAAAACGACATTTGTGTAACATTGCAGATGTTGTAATTCATCATAGAGTTCATAGTTCCAGGCTGACTTCTAGAATTATTTAGTTCTCTGAGATGACAAAAAAAAGGAGATACTTAATATATGCAATCCTTATTTTATATATGCACTCTTGGTATGTGTCATATACTTACTTTGTTCAAGGAGTAAATATGAATATTATAGTGGGTCTTTCGTTTATATAATCACACACATTATTGCAGTTATATGTCACTATGTTAGACCCATGATTCTTTCCACGATGAAACATACCAGACACGTTTCTAATGCAACTGTTGGAATAGTGTTAAAGATGTTGACAGTTCCACGCAGAAATATGACACTTTGATATATAAATGAAAACAACAGAAAAAAAATAGGCAGTAAACCTACGTATGGAGTTAATACACTAATTAAATGACCTGTAGGACATTCGTTGGGCAGAACCTCTTTTGATCACACATGAAACGGTCAAGAAAGCAGCGAAATAAAGAAACTTCTAGGTGTTCGTTGAAGACGCGCAGGCGCCATGGGATTAGAGGTTGACCGCAAATTGGATACGGTTAGTTTGGCATCGGGAGTGACGCCTAGCGGAGAGAATCAATCAGGTAAGGGAGGCAACCTTTGACGTCGGTCTCTTCCCCCGGGAGCATTCCTGGAGGTTCAATTACACCCATTACAAGACAAATGGGCGATTCATCACGTGATAAATGGGTGCAAATTAAGTACTGCCTCATTATGACATAACGCTGACGTTGATTAAGGCAAGGCTAGGTTTGCAATTTGTGAAAGTATATCACGTTTAGTCAACCTTATGCTTATTCGGTGAGATATAGATATAAATTCTAGCATTAATGCCATCTCTAACGTAAGTGAAATAATCTTGAATGCAGCTTTAAATGCCAATTCAACCAACCGTTGCAGTACGCCTATATCTGTACAGATGATGTGCACGTAGGCCTATGCAACACATAGTGACATAATAATGAGATGCACGTAGGCTATATATAACATAGTGTGATATGGTTGCCCACTACTATGCAGCCATATTAATATGCTTGATAATAACAAGGAATAATAGGCTATGATCAGTAAGAGATGCACATAATGTTGATATGACCAATAACGTAGCCAACAGGCGCTTGGGCACAGATATTGGACTTTTTCAGAAGAGAGTTTATTTCTTACCAACAATGTTTTAAATAGTGAACTATTATTCATCCCGCAAATGCAGACACGAAACTACCTAGAAGAATTGCCTGCTTTGCCAAATACTTACTGGACAAAAACTAATGAGAATTCCTTAGTCGAAAACCATTTGTTTCAATTGAGTGTTTTTATCTTTCTTTGTGATCAGAAGAGTTCCTAAAGGGGAGGAAGTCGCCGTCAGTATCCCGCTCGTCACAATGCAGCTACGCAAATGTGTTCTACTAGAAGACTTTATCAACGATTTTAGACAACAGGGAATTAGAAAGTTGAATTATTGGCGTATATTGGATGTGACTGATCGCTTTCCCCTTTAGATCTTCAATTATAGGAGAAGGTGATATATACAGGGATTCGGCATGGGAAGCTAAAATAGCTTGCTAGCCATAATGTATACTCCGTAATCAGCGACGAAAGAAAAACAAATCTTAACTGATAATCAAGAACGATTTAAGATATAAATACACATAATTAATAACATTGCATCGCAGGAATGTTGAGTTTTTCTGATATGTATATGCATTTCCTATATCATCAAATAAATATGATAAAATAAATTGACATTTCAACTTCTCAATCTGAATAGTACTAGTAATGCATTATTCACGAACTTTTCAGGTTAAATAATGTTAACACTGACAGCAAAATACGAGTTTCTGACGCTTCCTGTAAACGATATAAAATATCTGAAATAAAAACAAAACTACTAAAGGTATACTATCACAGATATTTATGGTTGTTTTGGATTAGTTCTTAGCTATAACAACTAAGTGCATTCACTTGACATACATACAATCATGTTTCTACTTCCAAAAACCTTTCCACCGCTGTGTGGTTGACAAATCTCCAATACAACCCCCTCTCCGATAGACTGCTTCTTTATACATCATTACAAGGGGACGTCTTTAATTTTTAGTCGTATATCCTGCTTAGAAAAGAGACGCATCAAAGACACGGAACGTTCCCCTATTTAATATAAAATATGATTTGTTGTATAACTATCGAGTGCTGGAGAATTAGTACATAAATAAATAACAACTTGTGTGTGGGTAAATCAAGCGTAATTAGTCGTCACCGTACGTGTATCTTTTTGATAAACAAATATATCCCACAAGCCCTTCCACGAACATTGATATTTTTCATTAAAAGAACATAAACCTACTAGTCCAGGCAAAATAGGGTTTGACCCAAAACAAATTGCAATAGTTTGCAAACCTTTTTTTCTGGTTCCTTAGGTACCTGGTAGTCCCATTTTCAAAATATACCAAAATCTACGT
>JAUTBX010122985.1:0-10783 GCA_032361465.1 Lepetodrilus tevnianus | reverse complement strand
CTCTCTCTCTCTCTCTCTCTCTCTCTCTCTCTCTCTCTCTCTCTCTCTCTCTCTCTCTCTCTCTCTATCTCTCTCCCATCTCTCTCCCCCCCTCTCTCTCTGTCTCTCTCTCTCTCTCACTCTCTATCTGGTTCCTCTCTCTCTCTCTCTCCTTTCTTTCTCCTCTGTCCCCCTCTCTCGCCCTCTTTCTCTCCACCCTCTCTCGTGGTCCCCACGCTCACGCTCACTCTCTCTTTCTTTACCACTCACGCTCTATCTTTTCTATCTGTTTGTATCTCTCTCTATTTCTCTCTCTCTCTCCCTCTCTCTCTCCACCATGTGCATACTAGTAATGCCTAATACTCTTAGCATTGATGATGTGCTTTATTAACATGATTATGCGTATACCTACGCCACATATATTTCTGTAATGTATAATCGCTTGCTTATAATACTCACTGTATGGAGGAGTACGTATATGAGTGTAGGAATGAATGATGTTATACGATCTCGTCTGTCGCCCGACCAACCGGAAGTAGTAAAAGGAACTTTTGTTCAATGAAGTAAAAGGGAAGTATTCTCGCGTGGGATTGTACCGGGTAGTTCGCCATCTCGTATCTCCTTCCGGTCTATAGGAGAAGTCCAAGTAAGCCAACTCCACGTTCCCGACGTTGTAACGAGATATTAGAACTTGTGTGTCCGACAACGCCCGGGCATTCAAGCTTATGAAACCTAAGAGAGAAATAAATAGCAATTATTATTCGTTAACGTACTAGCAAGACATATATGGTTACGGTCGGGAATCCACTACGATTACCAGCCAAAATAAGTAACCACCCAAAATGTGCACCTGAAAGTCATAGAAAATCGGGCTCGACCCGCGGCCTATTGATTGTTTTCTAATGTTTAAGAGATCGTTATGTACAAAACAATATAATAGTGCATGCTAGATCTTTTACGGGAACGAGGAAATACTATCAGATTCGATGCTGTCGGTGTTTACAAACAAACAGGTATATAATTTATTAACAACATAATGACATATTGGTATTCACGGGACCTGTGGTACGTTCAATCAGCACACGGCTGAATAAGCCACTTAGCAAAACCTGTACCCTATCCCATGTACGTGTCATACGACTCTTGAGACAGTAGCTAGTTTAGTTAAGCAGCTTGTAAGCCGATCGCAAGCCTTTGTCACTTTGAACGCACCCCTAGTTTATGGAAGCACACCAACATACGTATAGTAGAGGCATGACGTCATATGCCGTTGACTTACTTGAACTAACACGGTTCCTACGTGCTCGTTAAATGTTAAATTGTTTTCCTAAATATCTTCAAAGTAGTCCACACCTGTCAACAACGTTTATATACTATGGATAATAACCGAGCACATGCCGATTGGAAGTAGATAATGAAACCCTATATATGCAGTCGTGTCGACTTCATTCCGTGTTTTACGTAGGCTTCTTATTGAGACGTGACACGTGTTCTACAGGCAAGCAATCTGTTCCCCCGATCATGTACAAGTTACGGTGGTCTTCTTAACGTATGGTAACGTTTAACATCATGGGAATGTTAAGTAGTAAAAGTATCGGCGATTTTTTCCCCCTTTACGATGCGAACAGAGGGGAGAAGATGCTTACATCTGTATCTGTGTGTCTACGTTGGCAATGAGTTGCTATTGTTTTCAAAGTGTTTAGTCAATGATGGTGTGTTTATGGCCATGGTTTATGCAAATTGGAGAAAAAAGAAATCACTTATGTTACAGGTTGATGACATATAGAAGTGCATGTTAGTCAACAACGATACAGATAAAAATGACGATATAGATGTGAATTTCTTTTGAGAAAATAATTAGGATAAGATTTCACTCATATTGAGGCTTGTGATCACTTGACGGTAACAGCTAGGAAACATATCATTCACCCTGATGATATAATTATGATACATGTTGGAGGAGGAAGCGTTATTATTTACTGTTTATTGTAATGATAATTATATGCTATTGTGCACACGTTATTATAAACTTGACCATATATTTGTACTTAGAAATTACAGGAAGAGTTATTTATTAAATTAACTTTAATTAACATTTTTCTAACCAATTATATGTTTGGTTTGGATATTTTAAAGTTTATTGATATTTGCAAGCATCCCGGAACTGCGCATGCAAAAACAATCGGAATATCTTCGCATCACTTCCGCGTTACTCCTAAAATAATGTATTAAACAATGCTAAACTGTTAAAGCATTCCGGAAATGACGAGAGTGTACGTACGTATATCGGTTAGTGAAACAACTCACTTTGAAAAATCACACTTTTATCATTATATCAATGTACTTCATGCCACGTTATCTTAATAGAGGACTCATTAGAAATATAATTACTGTAATCTGTTGCTATGTCTGTTAAAAAAGTTACAACTTCATTTCTTTCTTTGATAACAACTGCATGCATGGTATGTAGCAGAGGATAGAACTAAACAATGCGTCCATCCCGTAATTTAGTTTTGAGGTAAATACCTGTAATTATATCTACTGTATCTTGTTCTTCATCAGTTTGTACTCGTGGAATCCTAAGCGGAAATGTTTATGCTACAATAGACGATAGACGATGCGCAGTGATGGTACCCCAACACGTATGAAATATGTATCCTTTGGATACACTAAATGATACATACATGTAGTACTACGTGATCACAGGCGCTTGCCACTGGATAGTGGATCGAATCCATCAATATCTTTTAAAAGATTAAATTATATACTTTTCTTTATTAAATAATATTACTTGATCTAATAATATGATCATACAATACGTAAAATAATAAAAACAACATTACAAATATTATATCGAATTTTTACATTCGTCTTCTATAATATATATATAAACATATTATAGAAGACGAACGTAAAAATTCGATGGATTCGATCCACTGTCCAGTGGCAAGCGACTGTGTACGTGATGTACTAAACGTTGTATGGTCTGTAAGGCTCAATCCAATTCATAGTACGGCTATTGTTTTATAATTATGTTGTACATATTTTACATATAAATACGTGCATTGTATGCTCGTTTTAGTTCTGTTTTCTTATGTTATATGTATACAGACATTTTTTTATTATCTCTGTAAATGCATAGCAAATTCCACCTAGAGGGTAATAATGTCTTATCTTATCTTTTACTCTAAACGACATATATAGTAGACCTACTGGTATACTAAGCGATGCGTATACTAGTGCTGATACGCTGGTATCTTAAAACTATTTTAAATCGTGATATCTTTTTAATTCATAAAGAAAAGACGAAACGCTATCACAGCAAAACATCTCTAAATCATTCACCAAAATTACGGTATTTTAAACTATTTTAAACCGTGATACTTATTTTTTTTAGCGGTATTCAGTCAAGCGTAGCAGGTCAACTTGTCCTCGCGAGTATGTCACACGGTTCTAAAGCAAGGCAGGCGAACAAAGTTTGTAAGATTTATTGTTTTAACTGAGCGAAACCATGTGACTATTAACACTTTAACATGGAGGGCACAGAGGGGAAACTCGTTACTCTACATACTTGGCGTTGAACCCATTCACAGAGCACACAAAATAAATATACATGTCGTTTTTCTTCGAAGGAGATGTACACGCATACAACCGTCACTATAGGGGGCGTATCATAATATGTTGAAACATCCTTTGTTGGTTATTTGCATATAACGAGTTTTGAATGACCGTGGCAACAGGAAGCCAATTTAAGACATAATGGTTTAACGGAAGTTGAAATTACCATGCTCTTTGTTAGGAAAAAGAGGAACATTTGTGGAACTATCTAGAGCTGAACGTATTCTCAACTACATTGCCATTGAACCGGTGTCTGGACAAATAATACGCCGTGGAACAGCAATAATATTTGTTTAGCTTTACCATCAATTACCCCCTTTATATTGAGGTTAATACATGTGTATTTGTGTTTAGATTGTTCAGGCTGATATACATTAATTTATATCAAGGAGAACTATTTGTGTACCATTACTTATATTTTACTGTCCGTTGCCCTTATTAGTATGTGTAATGTTATAACTATTCTCTACAACTATTCTGAGAAATAAATCGAATTACATTATGTACTAGAACAAAAACTTTACGATTGCACACATGACTTAAGCCTCCCGCAAATTGCTTACTTTGCAAGTAGTACTCTGACGCAAAGCCAAATTCTAGTTTCTATTTTGGAATAAATTGATCTCAGTTTAAATGTGCAGGAATTTGTAATCCCAATACTAGTTGCGTCGAACATGTGTTCAGTTCAAAACCCAACACAAGGTTTAGTTAAAAATAAGAAAACAGCTATAGAAACACATTATCAATTATGAAACAACGTTCATTTATTGACGGTCATGCCATGGAACCTTTCTGTATGTTGTATTTCCCCAGTGAAGCTATCGAACGTATTTTGAACAAACACATTTGTATTTTCACTACTTTCCGGAAAACGACTTCAACAATTATCTACATAGTTATTCGACCTATTTGCCAGTTCTAGTCACTATCAGATGAAAACCATTCTACCTAACGTACACTAAGCGGTAGAGATGATGATGTGCTGTCTAGAATCTTAACGAGCTCTAGACACATATTTAAACTTATCTAAACACGGGGCGTGTCCCTTCAAAAACACTCCAGCTTAATAGCAGTTCATGTTGCATCGTGAAGAGGTGTACTGAGTTGTTAAAGGTACACAGCGTATTTCCTGAGTAAACTGCGTGGGTTTCGCTCATCACTATCTCCATAGCGGAAATAATGCATCTGTATTTCTGTACGTGCGTATGCCCCTCAACAGTCTGCTTATGAATGAAGCACGGAGAATTTTGGTATAGGAGCATTACTTACTCTCTTTGGAATTTAAAAAAAAGCTACGCTGCAGTGGTACATCTTTACATACTCAACAAGGTGTGTAAAAACAATTTGACATGCCATGTAATGCACTTGGAAGGGTTACCTACCTGAATCTGCAACGTGTGTTAGTTATACTGGGTGAGAAGTTACGACGGCAGTTAAATACCTGCCCAGACAAGAGCAAAAACAAATAATAAAAAATCCACAAGTACGTAAATATTGTGAATGCTTTGAATGCGTAATACGACCCAACCGCTTTACATATTTTTAGAAATATTCGCTTCATGTAGAACCAGTTGCAAAATTAAATTAATTGAAACAAAAAAAAAAACACCACATGATTAAAAGCAGGATCCAAGCCCCCAAATATATGAAGAGATACGCACACATTTCATTGCTATTTGGTATAGATAGATGAGCATATATAGTGTCATCACTAATGTGCATTACACTTTTTTTTATCTATAATTTCAACGCTCACTGAACGTAAATATTTATCCTCGGTCTCCTTGTCTTTACGTAAAAGACAACGTTTTAAAACTTCTCAGTTTATGTACGACTCTCAGTGTGGGAATGTTTTAAGCGAAAGGATGCGTGAAATTCTTTTTTTTTTGTCCTCAGTTTTTGTTGTTATGTAATATATCTGTGACAGTGGATGTTTCCGTTTAGCTCGTAAGGCAGATGTAGGAATGGAGATAGCATTGACTACATGCCTGGGTATCGTTTCACGAAGCGCTCTTATCCACTGTGAGATCAAAATGCTCTCGTAAGTTCCCGAGCGGCATGCATAAGAGATCACTACGAGAACGGTTAATATATCGTAGTAAATACGCGATAGCTTCGAGGAACATGCACAGTAGCTTGAGTATCATTTCACGTGACTTTCCGAACTTTCCTATCGTTATGTATGATATCGCTACGAGAGCTACGAAAAACAGCACCCGGGGTTATCGTTTCACGAAGCTCTCGAAACTTACCCATCGTTATGTATGAGAGCTCGTTAGGAGAGCACTACGGGCTCATAGTAGATTCGAGAGCTTCGATAAACAATACCTTGAGTATCATTTCACGAAGCTCTTGTAACTTTCCGATCGCTATGTATAAGAGATCGCTACAAGAGCGCTATTGTCTCATAGTAAATCCTAGAGCTTCGAGAAACAGCACCCTGGTAACGTATCTCGAAACTCTCGTAACTTGCCAATCGCTATGTATGAGAGATCGCAACGACAGCGCTATGGATTCGTAGTACATTCAATAGTTTTGATAAACAGTAAACAGAGGTCGCTACGAGAACGGATAAAAATTATGGTTTCGTAGTAAATACGAGAGTTACGAAAAACAGTCCACAGTACGCCTGGTATCGCTTAACGAAACTTTCCGATCGCAATGCATAAGCGGTCGCTACGACAGCGCTACGGCCTCGTAGTATATTCGAGAGCTTCGTAAAACAGTACCCTGATTATCTTTTCACGAAGCTCGAACAACTTCCCAATCGCTATTATATAAGAGCTCGCTACGATCTCATAAATTGTACATTGGGGCCGTATTCACGAAAAGGCTTAAGTCAGTGTTTGCTATATTTTCACGTAGATTGATCGTATTGGCCTGAGCGCTATGCTCTCATAGGAGATATGAGAGCTTCGTGAAACGATGGACAGAATGCAATGTTGTGCATGTCAAGAAATGCCGGTGCAGCATGCGTGTGATGTAAGTAATTATTCGCGAAGGCGGAACCTGGTCTGTGTTTATACCTATGCTTGCTTTTGGATATTGCAATTCTGCAAATAGATTTATTGTTTAAAACAGGTTGTCTGTACTTATGTACCTATGAAACGCACAGAACAGGCTGAAGATCTCTCTAATCATGCTATTCAGATCACTATATTATTAGTATTGTTGTATAATAACATGATCATAATTATTATGATTAATTTCAAACGGAATTAACGTTTCGATATTTATACATTGAGTGAATTCCACAGCTAGAGCGTAGTATATTATTGCGCTTACAAATTCCTCAATGCCAGTCTTTTTGTTAATTGCTTAAAATTATCTAAGATAAGCACAGTTACTGGAGACTACCGACATGGCTATCACAGACGTTGCTAAAGAGGAGCAACATGACAACACTAGTAACATGACCAAATGTATGACTTACCTTGTGCAGTTATCTGGCACACCAATTCAATAAGAATAACTATAAGTAATCCAACCATTGTCACAAATATCACAAACAAACGAACTAACACCCAATAATAATACTGCAGACTATGAAGAAGATTCCATCAACACTTGGAATGGTTATTTCGAGTCACTTCTGACATTCAAGTTCCAATCTGTTAAGATATATAATCACTTTTTTCTTTGTACACAAATCACAGATATTTTCATTTTCGGTCAGATTATAGAAATGCCACTTCCTACAGATTCACATAACAGCACTAATCCGAAAGAATCTCACAACATGAAGAAACGTAAACACATATTCCATGGTGGGCCTGTAAACAAATTCTTCCTTCTCACATAAAAAAAAAGAAATATTCAATATATTTGCAGATTTTCTTCCTATAAAGACATATCCACCGTCTAGTAATGCCGAAGACGTGAATGAACCGTAGAAACGCTGACTGGTTTTCCGGGGGCGAATCGCTCACACTGGTAGTAAACGACGCGTTGATGGTTCCATACGCCGTGAGAACCAAACGCATACAAATGCAATGGTATAGTAACCATGCAATTCCTCTATAAACAAAACCGCAGAGACACACCGTTACTGCTTAAACTTGGAATAGTTCCCTTTTCACCAACAGGACGTAACGCACCGGAACATCGTTGTAACCACGCCCACACAGAATTGACATTGATTGACAGGTCAAGTTGAAATTTGATTCTCATTGTATTTTTTACATTGATATAATCACAATTGGCGAGAGTTTGCGGTTGATTAAAAGGGGGAACGCGTAGCTTTCATTCAAACGTATGACGAAGCTAGTTAAAGCCTGGTTACTGGATACTGGCTTTGACATAGGGGGTGTAGCGGCGCTATAGATAGGTGGCTAATAGTCGTGTTAAGTGGTAACAGAAGAAGGCGATGCACCAGTAAGCACCAGCAGGAACTCTATGGGCCATTCTCTGGAACTACCAGATGATCCTCGTGTTAGAGGACGGTGACCCCGGGGGCACCAGATGACCCCGTTATGTAATACCCGTCCTTCTGTGTGACAAGTTGAACGTGTTTTGGTAATGAGTACCCTTTCACGAAGCGTTTTTATCCGCTAAGAGACCATAGCTATTTCGCTCTTGCAGTGTATTAGTTACATCGGCAAGGAGGGCGCTATGGTCTCTTAGTGGATAAGAGAGCTTCGTGAAAGCCTACCGTAATTTGTTGATATATATTTTGTTTCATGTCTTGTGAAGTTACCAAGGGTATAATGGTGATATGCTATCAATGGTGAGATGAGTGCACATTGATCCATTGACCGGGGTACTAATGTAGCGCTATGAGCATGCTTCTGAAGCATGGATTTGGCGCTATATAAATGCACACATTATTATTATTGTTGTTATAAAGCTACATTTATGTGCGGTTAATATTCTCACGGAATTGGATCCAGTGTTAAACATTTTATTTTAGTAAACCTTCTTGAGTTTTCAGGTTTTTTAAAGGCATTTATTATTTGGTATCTAAAAATATCGGACGACATGCAACATTTAGCAAGATTATTTGTTGACGGAAGACATACATTTATTAAATATAGTTTGTCGAAGCGCAAGCTTGATTGAATTTGTATTACTCAAATCATTACTTAAGAAGGTCGGAAAGTGAAAATGACATGATACAAAGTTATTTCCTTAATTAGTTATATAATTATAGAAACGGTAATACTCATTGCATTGGTAAAGGTTCTACTTTCACGAACTTCAATGTAATCTTGTCGAAATGGTTCGTTCAGGACAATATTACGCACAAAAGAAATGTTAGGTATCTCGTTAGGTGACCGGGCCAGACATCTAACGTGGATGCTAAGATATGGAGCAGGACACCCGGGGTGAAGGTGTCCTGCCAGCATCCTGTCTGATCCTTTTACGATCGTGGAACAGGAAACCTGACTGTTTTCACTGTGACACAAAGTGACCAACGGCTTATAGCTAGATCCACATACTTTTCACGAATAGCAGAGCGGCTAAAGGACACAATTGTTCAAGTCATAACATCACGATAGTGTGTGTATTGGTGGATTTTAATATATGTATTCATATAAGAAATGAAGACACGAAATACAAAATGGCTGCCATCCAAAATTCGTGAATGTTATGTATGGTAGTGACAACAATCGGGATTCGAGGATAAGAGTGTTTGTCTTTAGTACCAAATAATAATATGGTTATACCCTCAGTGCTAAACTAGTTCTTCACGAAGGACTACATCATGTCAGCGCAGTGGTAGACCATCGTAGTTCGGAGGCAAATGTTCCAAGTTCGAACCTGCTCCGATACCCAACAGTACGAGGTGAATATAGTTCTTTCGGATATGGGAACAACAGCAGGTTATACCTGTACTACTGTCGTACAGTTGCCGTCCTTGGTTCTTCAGTACCAGAGGGTGCGCGGGCATGTAGCCCCGGTAATCACGTGGTTCCTCTTGCACTACTTCATGTAATAGTGTATGTATTTCATTGTTTTCTCATTATATCACATGATGTGATTCTTAATGAGCATAAACTCTGTTCTGTTCTGTTCTGTCATAAGCCTGCACAGCGTGACATGAGCGGAAAGCGGTTCTAATGCACCAACGTCGACGTAAAAAACAAAGATCATAATTATGATTGTTAAAGTTTATGGGTAGGATAAAAACAAGCAGTTCATGCACGGTGCATTGCAACAAACAAGCATCTTTTTTGGAAATATGTCTTTCGAATTATATTTGACAAATATATTATTTCGATAAATACACGGTGTCGAAAGAAAGGTCTATAGATACATAATAAACAAACAAATTAAGAACTAAGGTTGGGTTGTATATTTTATGTATTACAATTATCATCGTGGTAAATCTCCATTTCTGGTAGAACCAAGTAACTTTAAAGGCATAAACACGCACTTGGATATTATCTCCCAAATAAAACTCATTGTTTTGTCGTCATGTGATAGGTGAAATAAACCGATAAGGACCGTCGTACTTATGAATATATACTTTCACACGTTTGAAGTAATAAAGGCTCATTAAAAAACTATAATCTCGGATACTAGGCATTGCTTTCATGCCACAGCTGTCGTCTTCATTTGTCAATGTTCAAATAAACTTTGCAGGTTGACGTCATCGCGATGTATTTCAACGTTGAAGAACGCTATGTAGCATATCTGCCGTGTGATGATGCGATACATCAGTTGTGTTCATCGCATGCATGTAGCACTACAATAAATGAAAGAATGCAGTGGGAAGTGTGGTAAGATATAGGACAGATCAACAAAGTTACTTGTCCTTGTTGTAAGATGTTGTGAGGAGATACATTTTAAGACGTGAATATGGATGCGCATCGAATTGTGCTGTCCGACTTCCAAGCAATTGTAGTTGGTAGTAGACTAGTGCGCACCATGTTGAAGATAACATATACTAATCTCATATATATTGCTCTGTCAGTTTCCGTTTAATTATTTGGCCAGCTCTATCTGTCTCCATGTCTCTGTCTCCTCTCTGTCTTCCTCTCGTTCAGTGTTTTTATCTGTCTGTTTCTGTATGTTCCTCTCTCTCTCTTTCTCTCTCTCTCTCTCTCTCTCTCTCTCTCTCTGTGTGTGTGTGTGATGCTAATATATATATATATATATATATATTATCATCACACACACACACACACACACACACACACACACACACACACACACACACACACACACACACACACAAACAAAC
>JAUTBX010122984.1:0-12242 GCA_032361465.1 Lepetodrilus tevnianus | reverse complement strand
GTGTTTACAAGTGCGTGTACAATATTTGGAAAACAAGTAATTTAAATGTCATCGTGTAATGTCTGTATGGTCGTAACTAGTCTTCGTTATGTACGACGCCACCAAGAGTAATTAGTATTTACTTACAGTATTTAAAAACATTTCTCCTTAGACCACACATTTACAACAAAAGCAGATAAAACCCTTATGGTTGATGCTATGTTAATGCACATAACCTTGCTGTATTGATATTATCACCCAATCTGCTTCGCCTAGTGACTATTGACTTATCGTTAACTAGCCAAGATAAAACAGCCACCCACACCGTATACAATGCATAACGCAAAACTTGATAATACATAGTATATTTAATGGTGTATCAGTGATAGATAATAATGTGCACATAATAGTGAGGTAAATGTGCATTTCTTTATACGTACGTATTGACTATTGTGTATTTTGTTGTGTTCAGAGAGTTGGAACGGAAATGAGTTGCGAGCAAAAGTAAAATGTGTTAAATTGGAGTTTACTATCCGTAGTAAAGTAGTCGTAACTAGTGGATGCAAGTTAGAGGATGTAGCGAATGTAGGCATAGATAATACATTTACTACGATAGGCTGCTACGGTAAATTTGATCTTGTCTACAATATTTTATATTATGTGACGTGTGAAACGGGATACCGGTAAGTGGGATAAATACATCTTTCACCTTTCCACTGTTGGTTATTACTTTGGGTGTAACAATTTATCTTTTAAACTCCACAGGCATAACACTGCGCGCATCTATTTGTCTCGACAGTTCACTAGTTTTTCAGAATAATGTTACACGAAAAATACATCTATCATCTTCTTCATTCATTATGGAGAACTAGTTCACTCTTATACATACGTTACCGCTTATACATACGATCTCGACAATGCACGTTATCCATAATTCACTGTCTACAGTGTGCAATGACGTAGATAATGGCCGATCCCAGATCGCGTAATGTTGGAAGGATTTCAAGAAGAAAACGTACTATTCACAACGATAGGGGGAACAAATAAGAAAAATAGTTAGAAATGAAGCTAGAAAGTTACATAGCGATAAACTAAGCAAGACTTTCCTAAGAACTTTTCATTAACGTCAAGGTGTACGTACGCTTCAATTTATAACTGATTCTCTATAACCTGTAAACTCCATGTTCAAACTAAACTACATTAACATTCTCCCTGCTGAATAAAATCAAAGTGTTCTATTTCTGCATGTGATTGAGCAACTTAAGTTGCCTTCAGCAGGGAGAGGGTTAATGGATGCTCTGATTGGTTCTCAACATTCATTGTACTTGTAGTTTACTGTACACACGTTCCGGAGATAATTGAGTTTACTGTTTGACTCAATCATAATACACACTGTCACAGTAGCATTACTCCCAGGGATAATTGCTGTGTTCTTCAGAAGGCGCAACTCTCGTTAGTCAGAGTCTGTGCCACACCTTGTTCTCACCCAAATACTCCTAATCAAAATATCACCCTAGATCAGTTAATCCAGTAAGCAAGTCTATATAACTGGAGAACAGAGGATACAGAATGTCAGTGGCTCTTTTCAAATAAATATAATACCAATCAATATAATGTGTATTTATACTATTTACTTTCATTCTATGAGACTATCGATAGTCTAAGATCTCTTGTACAAGATGTGTCTTGCAGTGAGCTCTACGTAGAGACTGCACACCTTTCCTCGATCGGAATTGAAAAGCGCACTAACGTTCATATCAGTGTGATACATGTTTCTGTTCCATCAAAGCTCAGCATGTTTTCCCTGTAGGATTCAGACAGGTAGTCAGCACACAGACAAACGTAAAGCACCTGCCACTGCCTCGTTATAGACAGACTTGAAATGCAACTTCAGCCTCCAAGTGGCATTATTGAAAACTGCCATCAGAGCAACCACAGCTCACTTCTATTTAACAATTAACATTTCAGAACTCATTTGGCAGGACTTGATTTCCATCGGTTTCTATTTATTTCATATCGGTATATTTATGGTGGATTACGGAGATTGGGATATGGAGGTGAAGAAGCAACATCTGCTTTGAGAAGATTCATATGATCCCTGGTTTTAAACTGGGATACTGTCTACTAACAAACAGTTCAGACGCTGCGCTGATCCAACGGGGAACAAATTAACTTTGATCCATGCCAGAGTTCTAAATTAGGCTCCCGTCTACTGACAAACAGTAGGCAAAGTAGCATGATCAGATGCAGCGTCTGTGACAGGGAACCAGTTTAAACCCGACACGTACCAAAGACAGGGCGTGGCCCCGAATCTCTCTGCCTGTCATTCATTATCTTTAGTATTGTTTTACCCCTACTGCTTCTATCTCTATGTGAATGAAATGTTGAAAATTCAAAAGATGAAAAAAAAAAGACATTTTGGGAATGTTAATAGCACAGCTGTACTTGAATATCTCTACAAAGTATTCTTTGATGAAATGTGTTTGCCTGGTACGTACACGCACTACACTTGTACAATACAAGACAAACAGCAAGTCATGTCGAGAATTGTTTTCTACTTTACCTTTGATGCTGAAATCAGAGACAACAAGGCTATCAGGCGTCGTGCTATGGCGTAACGCGCGTCCATGTACCAATGACGTCGGTGCCAACGAAATGAACGAGTTCTGATAACAGAAGAATTAAATACTTGTTTTCCTAAATAGTACGTGCATGGGTAGAGATATTAACCATCTATAAATAATTGCGTTTCAGCCAAATCGTGACAACGGATATATGATACTATGTTCTTATGAAACTGCGTGGGATATTGAAACAGTGTTAGATTGTTGGTTCTTGGTTCACGTTCAGACCAATCTGGAGAATCACATCAGTTAAGCATGTATCCATACAATTAGTCTTTGTGAATTATTATACATGTTTCTAATACTAAACTGCCAGTAGCATATGGACATGATCTAGAACCTAGCATGTGTTTATCCGTACTCTATTATTTACTGAATACGTTCTCAGGGAACATCATATTTACAAAACACATAGTTCATGGGAGAATATATAGACCTTTTATCCTTTAGATTTCGTTATAAGTGAATAAATATGTGGACACTCTCATCCTGCTTACCGGAAACACATGCTCAGGTTGTTTTTACTTATGGCCCCTACACTATACCACACCGGTGTTGTTACCCAATGCCAAAGTCGCTTCTGGAGTCAGGTATTAACATGGTAATAACACAGAACCGTAGCCAGGTAATCCCCCGGAAGTCTGCACACAGGTGCTTCCCAGTTGACCTCGGCTAGGGTCACGACCTCCATGAACCCACAGCCAGATGTTGGTCCGGCTGCCGCGATCCAATCTGAGCCATGACAAATTTATCGAGTGTGATTCAGACCATGTCAGATAAATGTGTACTACGTTCCAGTGGGAGGGAACGGAAGTCATGTATATGCTCTGTAACTGTTACTGTCATGACTTGTTTCCGGAGAACTTCTCTAGAGAGTTCGGATGTACCTGTAAGTTGCGTTCTCAGTGTAGGTTTCATTCCATTTTGTTCCCAGTCCTGAATGATACTCGTTGTAGTTGTAGACGCACAGTGACACATATACAATGCGCGTTTACAAATGCAAAAACATTCAATTAAGTCTATATTGTTCTGCAAAAGGTGGTGAACCCTGTGAACAATTATACATGTAGGACTACATTGTGTTTTCTTAAAATAATTAATATAATGCTTGTAGCATATATACACACAATTACCATTTTTGTATACGTTATACTAAAGAGAACTGGCTACAATCAACCATATGCTGATTCTTAAATTAGCATGTGTTACTGTTTGTAATATCAATATAACATAGTAATGCGAATACATGTATGTAAATTTCTCTTAAAAGGCACAACATTAATTACACTTTCTATATTTGAAGTAAAGAGTTAAATATCCGGTGAAATTATCCTTGTTTAGCACTGGCATCTACCGTATACTGTTCCCGTTATTCCGATGAAGAACATAATTCCTTTGCATAACAGAACATTGGGTTAAATTAAACAAAATATAGAAGAAATCATGGACAATCTCTACACTAATTTCCTACAGTAAATAGGCTTGTAAGATCGTTCACGATGGTTCCAGTGATTAAAGAACTCTTTAAACATGACCTGCAACACAGTCTAGTGGGAGTGGAATTCATACGCCTTGTTTCTAAATTCTTCAAGTGTACCATATAAAAATAAAACAAACTGGAGACGTCTTATTTCTATCGCTGAGCAACACTGGTCATGATAAGCTCGGTGTGTGCTGCCAACTCGCATGACGATATCAGTGCCGCATATCGACCCCGTCACAGGAAGCCACCCACCTCCCACTATCCTGTGTTCCAATGCTCTACATCATGTCTGTACAGCTATGAGAAACAGAAACAAAGGAATGTTGACAGTTTAATTTCTGATATTATAATAGTTGACGTAGGCAACAATGTAAGTCATATGCGAAAATCTTTGAAGAAACTAATTAAGAATTATGAGACCCATACTATTTATATTGTCTTTACACCTGCTAGTCAGGAAAATCATCGTTGTCATCATGTAGCTACAATGTCAACACCTTTACCATTGTAATCCCGCGATACCTCCTCCCATACGTCTTTGTAACCCATTCGTTTAGCCTGCTGACCCGGGCTACTAAATACAGAGGGACACACAAATAGATACGATTAAAACACGACGACATGCGGCAATAAGTCAACGTTATCACTGCAACTGAAGATTGAAATATGATCGGTAAGTCGCACTATGGCGGTTCTTATCCGTGGGGAGAGGCAGCGTATGAGCTTTATACTTCATACTGACATTGGTGCCAGAAGGCTGTGTATGTTTACACGTACAGGATTCAATAAACACTGGAGATAGGAGGGCTGTCCCGAGATGGAGCAAATTAAAGTACAACATTCTTATCCATAAATTGGTGTAAAACAAGAACCGGTGAAAAGATCAGAAATATTCTTTGAAATAGTTCAGGTATTTGATAAACTTTACAATCATATGGTAATGTATAGTAAGGTTACGTTAAGTACGGGTCAATACATCGTGGTAAATTCTTCCTCTTTGCCCTGGATACAAACAACTCATTGAGCTGCACCTTTAAAATGTGGAAGGAAAAGCAAGGCTGAAACCAATTATGCGTAGATGGTTTCATGAACATTATTAAACTCTCTGTTAATCTATTCAATGCTTTATCGCTATGAAAGTCCATTAGTGTAAAAAGCATAAACATTCCAGATAAGCATCATTGCAATTGGCTTGATTTATACCGGAAGTTCTGGTCACTGAGGACAAACCGCAGGCTTCTAATAATCATATCATTATAAAATGTTATACGAGTGAGTAGGCTACTATTGATATTTATGAAGATAATACACATTTACAATTAGTATTATATTACACTTAATACCGTGAATATATACATGTAATAATGTATTTTCAATATAAATATTGTAATGTATTTTGTCTTCAGGTACAAACGGAGAAGAAGAGTGGAGGAGATCTTCCTCCGATACCTCAGATAGGACCTCATCCTTTTCCTCGCGCGATCTGGGGTCACTGGAGGAATTACGGCCCTTGTTCGCGGACATGCGGACAAGGCATCAAGATGCGGACACGCAACTGTCTGCAGTGGACAGGCGACCGTTACACCGAGACCCATCTCGCCGCCTGTCTCGGCAGCAACGTTGACCACATTACATGTGAGCTGGGGGTGAGGCTTCTACCATTGTTACTTTCATCACTATCCTATGAGCGATGAGTGTCGTACCGATAGTGTTGTCAAAGAGGTTGAGGACATGTTCTATATCAATACGACATTATTTCGTTTCTAGAGAGCATACCATAACCCTCTCCATGCTGGATTAGGCACATGCACTGCTCTTTAAGGCATCTTCGGTTGCCTCTAGTATGGAGAGAGTTAATCGTAACTCGTTCATATCATCATTATAAAACAGACGCAGGGGCAAGTGAGTGTGGACAAGTCCATTATATTAAAAAATAATATATTTCCTATATACATAGAAATTAATAGAAATCTCAAAATATAACAGCATTAAATTTCACATTTCAGAAAATGTAATATTCTAGAGTAGCTGCATCGATGAATGCATGATAACTAATGTCAAATATTGCTGTTTATATGATAGCCTCGCTTATTTTTTGGTCTTCGTCTATCCATCATTTATAAGCATTCTGACAAGTGTAAGATTACATCGCTTTCTTATTTTGCTAGGGCCTGGAAACAGTGTGAAACAAAATCTTAACATGCAGCAAATCTTTAATATAATTTACAGGGAGCGTCTTTAGGTCGGCTTAATAATCAACTTCTAGGGTAAGATATTGCCCTTTGAACCGATTCTAATAGTTTCTGTCACTATAGCTGTCGAGTATCTGCCATTTTTCAAACATTTGGATATTGGGCGTTCAAAGGTTCATTTTCCCGTAGCTAAGATAACGGTTCTTCTAATGAAGAATATGAAATGAACCCCGATGTTTTCCTTTAAGGAGTTTATCGTTTAGCGATTCATGAACAATGCATGTAAATTATGTTGGCTTGTGATAGTTGACATTTTTCGTGTAATAGAGGTTAAAACTGATGTTTTCTATTCCAGGGATGTCCTAAGCACCACGACGACTTCAGAGCTTACCAGTGTAGGATTCTGAGTAGGACCCGCCAACGATCTGGGAACACCCAGTTGTGGAAACCATTCCAGGCTGGTAGGTCATGAACAGTGCTTACATAGATCTTATATATAGTGCCAACGTCTAACATTGTATCTAGCAGGTCATTTTGCTGCTGAGAGAGAGAGAGATAATTGAGTGAATTGTGAGTGAGAGAGAGAGCGAGAGCGAAAGCGAGAGAGAGAGAGGGAGATCTTGGATATTGTTTTACTCCGATGTCTTTCATGCGAGCATATGGTTCTTACTATAGACTTCATATTTCATTAGATTCGACAGGACATTTATGCAACACACAACATACTATACGCCACTTTATTACACAAGAACATATAATTGTGTGCGTGCCATCATCGACATAACTATGCATGCCACTATGCGACAGCGACAATAAGAAATTGAATGACAGCGCTTGTTTCTACCTAGGAATGCCGAGTCGTGCCAGATACTCGCTCGACATGTCCCAATACCCTCACTGTACATCGTCCTATAACCATCACAGGATATCTGTTCAAACAACACCACAATGTTAATGATGTAACATGTGTGTTTTATCCCTGGCGTCAAATTGCAGTTGAGATAAGGTTCCATGAAAGTAAACGCATCCAAAGTATTACAAAGACGCCAAGGTCTGCTTATATCCAGTAAGTGTAGCCGACGTGAAGGTCTATCAATCTAATCCCTCATTGGAAGCTTCTTGTAGTTGTCTTACACGTGCCATCTCATAACACCGCGGTGTCCTATAAAACTCTAGACACCCATCATTATTTGCCATGTTATTTGTTATTTATCTACCTCTGGAACAGCAATCATGCGAAGGATAAATGAGGCATTATGTTCTTAGAAACTCAATAGATTTTGAAAATAAATATATATTTACCTATTCTGTAAGTATTATATTATATTATATATATATATATATATTATGCAAAAATATTAAGTATCGCTATACATAAGTATAGACAGCATTGGAAATCATGTAAACAGTTTTCTGACATAGACCATTATCATTAGTTCAAATGATCAGTCCCCCGTTCCACAGAACAACCCTAGCGCTATGAGAGTCGTAAATCCGTAGAAACTCCATGCTAGCGTACAGGAGTTACTACTCTCGTAGCGCTACGATTGTTCTGTGGAACGGGCCCCAAATTAAAGCAATCTCTGACTATTTTGGTAATGAAAACGGAATATATATTAATGTATACTACGTTAAACTCTGAACTACCTTGGACGATCTTTACATTGACTAATCTCTGCACCGTGTCACAGGTAAACCATGTGACGTGTACTGTAAGGCTGAAGACACAACTCACTACAACTTTGGCACGGCGCAGGACGGAACACCTTGTCTGGGCAAGAAGAACCATGTCTGTGTCCAGGGCCAGTGTCTGGTGAGTATGCTGCCGTGTGATGGGGTTATATCTGTGTACATGTACATATGACAACAAGCAGAATCACTTGCTCGCTGTATAGCTTCGTAGGAGTACTAGTAATACTATGGGACCTATTCTCGAAAGGTTCTTACGAACAGTTCGTAGCCATACTATAAGAATCGCTAAGATTGTCTTGAAAATAGGCCCGAACGCAATGTATTAGTGTGATGATATATAAATATTCTTACATTAGTGTACTTGTTACGAATAATTTATATAATAATATTTTCAGTGAAACCAATTTCTAAATGTTCAAATGTTCATTTTTCAAAGTTTATGTTTTAATTGGCAGTTGATTGGTTGTGACGGTCACGTGGGAGTGGGCACCAGGGTGGACATGTGCGGCGTGTGCAATGGACAGAATGAGACGTGCTCACACATCCGGTATACTTACAGGATCAAACTGCCACGGGAAGGCAACAGTAAGTAGGCCTACTTACAGGATCAAAATGACATGGAGTTGATCATGTTTTATTCTTCTGATTTGGGCAGCATATCTTCTATACTATTGAGGCACGTATCCGTCGATTTCTGATGAACATTAATGTCACCTGCTGTATGGTTTGTTGCAGAACACAGGGGTTATAACGATGTAGTTACTATTCCACGAGGATCCACCCATTTCAGCGTCAAAGAGACTGGCAGGAACTCTATAGGTGGGTAACAATGTTGGGTAGTGATGTTGGGTGGTGGCAATGAATGTTGGGTAGTGATGTTATCATGAATCTTAGTTGCATACAGAAAGTGGAATGCTACCTATTAGCTAATTTACTAACTAATTACCTGTTAAAACCAAAGGTATACCATGCCTATAACTAACACACACCCAATCTCTCTCTCTCCCTCTCTGTCTCTCTCTCTCAGACACACACAGACACACACACAGACACACACACACATTGCGCGACCTTACTATACATTTGACCTTGTGTAACTAAGAGTGCTCTATCATAGGTTTCTCCGTATTTGAGAGATACTCTTCACAAACCTTTGATCTGGTCTTATTGTCAATGACCTACTACTTTTGGGAAGATTGATAATTTCTCACTCTACTTTACCTAAATCTTAGGAGTATCTCAATAGTACGGTAGCACTTCAAATCGTCAACGTCAATTAGGTTTTAAACATAATATATGTCCGGATTCATCATAAGAATGTTTAATGGGAAAATCGACTTCGAATGTGAACAATATCAGTATTGTATCAGCTTCCACCGACTGTCTGACTACCCATGAACAGTACTGTGTCAGCATTCTCTAGATGTCCGAGTGCCAACAAAGAAGGCATAACATGCAAATACGCAAGAGCTAGTATTGTTCCTCCCTTGTTTTAGCCGTAATGAATGCAGACAAGCGGTTCGTTCTGAACGGACACTACGCTATGGACAAGCCGGGGGTGTATGAGATGGGTGGTACCAGAGTGACGTACGACCGGGTGGGACACGGCTACGAGGCTCTGCATGGGGTGGGCCCGACTAAGGAGGATCTGCACGTGATGGTAATGATGCACTGTCTGTTCTGCCCAGTAACCAAGTGTCTGTCCAAGTGTGGAACCTTGTGTTGGATCCATTCATGAACATCTCATAGTAGAAACAAATTATGAAATTATGTATTTGCTATATAATATTAGTGCGGAAACTCCCGCCACAAGAGCTGACCAGTATATATTGTGAGATAAATTATTAATTGTTCTTAAAGAACGTCATTGGATTGCAATGAGAGTCTATCTTGTTGATGGGTTCTTACACCACATATACTTCTCAGCATTGCGACTGATTGTTACTAGATAACTAAGTAGGACAATATAATATAGTATATGCAATTAGAATATTTCCAATCTATTTGAGTGGTATTTGCTTTGGCCGCCTAAATATGTTGTCATTGTGTCATTATGACATTATTCCATAAATCAAGATTCTTCTATTCTTCCCTGTTGGCCATAAGAGACTTTGTATGTCGGTATGTTCAGAAAGGAAGTCGACCATACCCATATAAGAAGTCTCTTATTGGCAATATTGTCAGCAGGCAAGGCTAGAAGACTCTAGAGCTAATTTATATTCCTATTTCCAGTTACTGTACAGACAGCACAACGCTGGAGTGAAGTATGAGTTCTGGGTTCCGGGGAAAGCTACAGCGGAACTTGCCGACAAGACTTACTACGGTCCTTTCGATAACGCCATTCCGTCAGATGACGTCAGAACAGACCCACCAGTCACTGAACCACCAAGGCAGATAACTCTAGTACCTGCCACCGAACCACCGCTACCAAGACAGATAACTCTGTCAGATGATGACATCTGGGGCATAGTGATGAAGGAGATTGATCGTGGAGGGCTAGAGACTCACATTTACAGATCTGACTCGGCTCCCAATGTGAACAGTATTAACACCTTTGTGGATACAAAACAAAATGAAACAAAAGAAAGACTTAAGAAGTACAGAAAAGAAGAGAGAAAGAAGAAACGAGTGAAACAGGGAAAGGGAAGAAGACGTCATTACAAGAAGCGTAAGCAGGATTTCGTTTGTATCATTGTAATTATTATTAATATCATGTATTTGATTCGACTTGTTTTGACATAGAAACACACTACTACGGTCGTATAAACATGCTAAATGCTCATTTCTAAATTAAATCGCATACACCATAATCCATGATATGCAATTAGCTGTTATACGTATGCATAGATCTATATTCCTGTTTAAAGTGTAGTGTAGGGACTATATTATACTATGCTCTTCCTGATTTAATCGTCATTTATTTTTTTCCTCCACAAATTTCCAATATAGAGTATTGTCCTCCTTGCAAGAAAGTGAAGAACAGGAACAAGCTTTTTTGTGACAGTGATTTTGGTAAGTAACCTTGAGTGTGTAAGCATCAGCGATAATGGCTCTATATTACGTATAGTACATAGTTCTTTCGCTCTATTATCATATGCATCTTGTGACTCGGAATCGTGTCTAAAAGACTCTTACATACCTTGACATTGAGTCTGTGCTGTTCACGTTCAGTCTTATTTATGATCATACCTCAGCATTCGCATCAGCAACATTTGAAGGGTAATGTCAGAGTATGCCAGGGGGCGTGTTTCGGATCTGATGTTAGTGATATTGCACAGATAACGTACTATATATAGTCGTAGTTGCACGCCTTCTGAAACATGTCCAGCGACTCAGTACTGTCGGAATTACGTGAACTTCATTCACTATATAATATTTCAGCCGTTTGTGTAGTTTTGTCTTCGCCAGAAATTGAGGCGTTCGTATAATATACATAGACTACATTTCTTTTATTATAGTCTTGCCTCTAATGCCTCAGACCACATTTGCTCTACGGCTAGGATACGGCGGCCGTAGCCCCATAAAATCGAGAGATACGTACGGCGGTCGCAGAAAATCTACTGGGGTCGCACGGTCGCCCTACGGCGTATCCCTATATTTTACAGGCCGTAGAGGTTGCCGTAGAATTATAACGCGGAGTTATAACATTTTTTCATTTCTAAGTTCGCCGTAGAAAATCGACACGCCGTAGCCATGCCGTAGAGCGATTCACGGGGACTGTATGTTCAATTTGTCCAACACTTTATCTATGAACGACTTCTTTTCAATTAGAAAGTTCGATTTTAATACTAAAAGCAAAAGCTAAACATTGATACAAGTTTTCTTTTGTTCATTAGTTTCTGTTTTCTTTAAAACCTACTATTGACGTTTGGTGGACTGTAATAAAATCATGATTGTGTCACACGTGCACATGGTAAAACAGTGCCCATGTAGGTTTCCGTATAGTAAATCTGAAAGGATGTATGATGAACTCATTCCTGGTAATCACAAACCGTGATATACGTGTTATACGTACATACTCTCCATCATGGTGTTTATGTATAAAATAGGGATGATACTGATCAATTTATCCGGGTAATAATGTAGCAATACGAGCAGGCGCTCAAGCGTGGATTTGGCACACTATAATGTGCACATTATTATTATTATTAGAACAACAATTACTAGATTTATTCTGCTTGGCGCTCAGCATTAAAGTATACTGTGTCTGAGTAGGGTATCATTGTACTATCTGCGACATGATATTCTAAGTGAACTAGCACTATAAAAACT
>JAUTBX010122973.1:0-10785 GCA_032361465.1 Lepetodrilus tevnianus | reverse complement strand
AGTTGTAACTGGGCTCCTGCCACAATAGAAAGCGTTGACGTTACAATAGTTGTAGCCTACAAGAGCGTCGTGCAACAAGGGCCAGGTAAATATTCCACAGATAAATTTGTCAATGCCAACACTTTTGATGCAATTAGTAAAGAAATACGGTAGGTGATGATAAATTTTGTGACAACATTATATGCCCTGTGCATCTTGCCGATGGTAGAGCTTTGATGAACTACTTTGATGAGCAGATATAGAGGACTACAACTGGAGATTTGACACATTATGACAATGTTAAAACTGCACCTAAGAAGCTGAGTCAACTTGGACTAATACACTCATTATCAACTCTTTGGTACAACACCAAAACTGATCCAATTCCCATTGCAAAATAAATCAGGTCTTGCAAAAAGATAAAATGTATCTAAAAACATTGCAATTGAATGAGATTATCTGAAAACCATCCCTCGACCACAATCACACAGCACCAGTCGGATTTCAACAAGTTTGATTCCAATAAATACATTATAATACAAATTTTGATATTTCTTGGAATAAGACATTACAGAGATAAAATCTGGGCCCCAATAACATGCTGCACATAAACTTGGTAAGTATTAAAAGTGGTCAAACCAGTGAAGGTGGGATGTAAACGTACAAACACACTTGTTATTGTAAAAACAAACTGTAAAATGTAAAGTATGTAAAGCATTTCGATTCTTCATCACGTAGCAATCACAACACTGAAAAGCCCGATTAATCAGCTGCACACCCGCAAGGCTATCACTGTCACATTGGTGGGAAGAGCAGTTGGTGCATGGCGAGCTGCAAGCTGGCACTGGTTACCATGGTTTCACACGGGACTAGTTATCATGGTTACAAGGTCCCGGTGTCCCAGTCACTGACACAACACACAGGCGCACGACAAAGCAACGTTGTCTGGTCGACCAGTCAGAAGTATCGGCCGACCACAGTCAGAACAGTCAGAAGTATCGGCCAACTACAGTCAGAAGGCCGACCAGTCAGAAGTATCGGCCGACCAGTCAGAAGTATCGGCCGACTACAGTCAGAAGTCTCGGCCGACTACAGCCAGAAGTCTCGCCCAACCAGTCAGAAGTCTCAGGATCACCAGGAGTGGCCATATACACATGGAAGCGAGGCGACTGGGTGGTGAGATGAGGACGTATTTACAGGATGCCTATGTACATAATGAGACCTCAGTAGAAACCGACACACACCGAGAGGATTAAAGCACAGGACCAGGACACAGGACCAGGAAACAGGACCAGAACACAGGACCAGTGATGATTACAGGCAATATGAACACACAAGGCAGGGATGATCAGAGGAGGTAATGCTGTATCGCTAGTTCTCGACTAGAAGTCCCACACATAACTGCAGCAAGCATTTGCGGTATTCATCAGTTGAATACATTCACATTGTGTCTAGCACATTTTAACATTTTTGAATTTGGTCTGCAATCATTTCACACTTTCTGCATAAATGCCAGATTTTCACATTGTCTGCATATTGTCATTGGGTTTTGATATTATACATCATGGACTAATTAGTAGATACAGCATAGACTCAGGTCAGTAGAGCACAAGCATACCAGTGTCTGTTATTACAGCAGCTCAGTGGGGGTATTCACTGTCCTAAGAATGTCACATGAGAAATGCACGCGGCCGAGATGAGTTAAGAGAGATGTACCGTGTCTTGGTTTGACTACTTGGGCAATTCTCGTAATCCCAATGTGAGTAGAGGAGGCTCTACTTGTGTCAAACTGTCGTCACCAGGCACGGCCTCTTGTTCTCGTCATCCACCAGGCTTTCGTCGATCTTAATGGAGCTGTTCAGGTAGGACTGTCGGCGTCTAGCTAGCAGCATCTCTGTCTTGGTGGCATGCTTTGTCAGCACTCCTGGACGTTTGTCTGTCATCGTGTCCACCATGATGGCCTCGGAGGTGTCCAGAGTCGAGTTGAATGAAGAATTGATCGACACTGCTGGTTTTGTAGAAGATGGAGGACTGTAGTTGAAGGGAGGGACGATGGCAGAGGGACTTGTCCTGGAGTCGTTCTGCCACAGAGTGCTGGCTTTAGGGTTTCCCAGGAGAGTTCTATTGCTGCTGCTGGTACTTTCATTTAGCTTGGCTTCCTGTTTAGCCTTCTTGTCTTTGCTATGTTTGTGTGATCCAAAGATCTTCCCTAGGCCGGGCTTTTTGCCAAATAATGTTGATTTGATGCTCTGAGCGACAGACTTTGATTCCTTCTTGCCACTTTTATTTTTCGATTTCCCGTCTTTCTTGCTGTCTCTCTTCACCCAGATAGGAACTTCTCCAGTGGGGCCAGAATCGTCGGGATACCTCCGCCAGACGTTACTAGAGGTATTCATGTCTACACTGGAGTCGTCACAGCCCTGGTTGACAATGGTGGACAGGGAGCTGGGAACGGACCGACACGTCTCATCAGCATTGGGAAGAGTCAGAGATCCTTCAGCTTTCTTCTTCTTCCAGGTGCCGCTGTTGACTGGGAGCGAGTGCATAGAGATGTCATCTAGCGAGTCTACGGAGCAGGAGAGGCTGGACGCGTACTGGCTGTCATTGTTCATAACAGAGTCGTAGTCGTGCATTCCATAGTCACGTGTAGTATCGTCACCATTACAAACAGAAGCCTCAGTAGAATCTTCACCAGCGAGTAGTGTTACTGAAGGACTTTCTTGGAAAGCAGTGTTCAGATCTCCATCAACTTCTTCATCATCTGTGGGAAGATCTGTATAGATTTTATCATATGTGCTGCTCTTTGTAATTCCTTCCCTATAGGTTGATGCATCGCTAGCCAGAGAGTCTGTTCTTTTGGGAGGGGTTGGCTTGTTACCCTTGGCCTTTACTGCATGAGCTGGAAGAGCTGGAACGCTTGTAGGTTTAGGGAGCGCTTTCTTGGGCTTTGGTGCAGAAGCTACTGGCAGTCTTGAGGCATTAGATGTTTGTGATGAGTCAGCTTCATCCTTCTTCCATAGTGATGCAATCTTACTTGGCACCTGTTTCTTTGCGGCCAGCGGAGGCTTCTTATCAGCGGTTGGTGTTGCTGCTTTCTTATCTTGGGAGATTTGTGATGCACTTCTATTTGGGGAAGCATTCTCATTCTTTTTGCTCCCTACACTTGAATTTGAAGATCTTCTGCCTAATGGTGTTGTCGGTCTAGAGTTGGTTTTCAGACTTGCATTGCTATCGGATTTCTTCAGTTCTGATTTGTTCTCCAGTCTTTTCAGATTCGAGGCTGACCCCCCTCGGTTCAGTGATGTCCCGCTGCTAGTCTTGGACAGACTTGACCCACTCTGTGTCTTCGTCAGACTTGTACCGCTACTCGTCTTTCGTAGACTGGTATTGCTCCCCGACTTGTTCAAGTTGGTCTTGCTGTTACTCCTAGGGGGGATAGCCTGGCTTTGTATTGGTCTGGCAAGGTTTGATGGTTTCCTGCCATTGGGTGAATTTGCTGTACGTTTCAGAGCAGGAGGAGCGTCCTTAGCATTTTTCTGCATCTGAATCTGCTTGTATGGAGCGCCATAGCCATTTTCTTGAGAGGTGTCGACGATAAAGTTGAAACCATCCAGGGCTTTACTCCAGGCTTCAGGGGGAGATCCACCAGAGTTCCTGCCTGAACCGCCAGAGTTCCGTTGACCCGCTGTCGACGAGGTCGAGGGCTTCTCTCTCAACTTGACCCCTTCAGTTGTTGTGGTGTTGCCATTCTGATCTACCTCGGCATCTATGGTAGGTGCGTTGACCGATGAAGTATCCTTGGTGAAGGTGCCCTGTTTAATAGGAGGCTTAGGTCTGTCGGACTTTGTCCTGTTGGTATTCTCTTTTGTTGATTGCACTTTTGATGGAGGACTGGTTTTAGATAGTGGTGACCTGGGAATGCCAGAAGCTGAAGTACTCCGGCTTGTTGAAGCAGGGCTGCGAGACTGACGGCGAGTGGCAGCTGCAGACTTACTTGTGGTAGTTGAACTGGGAACTTGAGCGGGAGATTTACCCGAGACTTTCTTGGCAGCAGTATTGGGAACTTGTGATTTGCTCAATGGAGTTTTATTATTCGTCAAAGGCCGACCAGTACGCGTCGAGACCTCGGACTTAGTTGTGGATGTAGATTTTACTGGTGGCGTTCTATTGCCGGTATTACTGTAGAGGGGCTTCCGTCGGCCTCGAACAGATGCTGTATCAGGTTTTTGCTGAACAAGATTCTTCTTGCTCGGTTTGACTATCTTGGGTCCCTTTTGTGATGATACTGATCCCTCAGCTTGTGATATGGTGGAACCAGAATACTCGCTAGCTTTCTCTGATGTATTTGACCAGGATATTTCAGAAGCTGTATCCGAGGTATAGTCATTTGACACCAGTGATAGCGTCTCATTCTCTATGAACATATCCTCATCACACACACTGCCCGACATCTGATTCGTGGACAACTCAGACACAATTAAACTGGCGTTCTCCTCTAGTAGTAGGATGTCTTCTGGCGAGATTTCGTCTTCGAATGAGCTTTCTTTCTTCTCTACATCATTGTACACTACTGTTTCATCGGCATCATTATTGCTGACTATAGTTGTATCTGCCTCACTATAGAATGTGGTGTCTTCCAGGCCATCTCTACCACTATAAGTTACATCAGCAGGATTATCTTCTGGTAAGGATGTTTCCATATCACATGGTGGCTCAGTCTTTCCAGATTGGCTGAGAGACATTTTCTGTAGGAAGCTGTCATTTAAATGAGATTTTTCACTGTCCATTTTTTCCGTCATCGAGTCAGTAGTCTCCGAATCGTAGCTTGCCATCAGAAACTTTTCTCTCAGTGCCCTGGCTTCCTCCACCATGCGGTTGTCAAACAGCTCCGAGTCACCAAGGGCATCTGTAGAACCTCGATATGGCCATCCAGTTTTTGCTATTTCTGAATTGGAGCTCTCCTTTCTGTCTTTCAGGAAATACTCTCCGTCTTGCGAGTGGCATCTCTTCCAGCCCCAACTGGTTCCAGACTTGAGGTCGTCACTGGAGGAATAGGATCGAGCATTCCACGAGTTGGTCATGTCACCGGCATCTGAGTAACTGTACGACATAGGCTTGCCTACAGGCTTTCTAAACAAAGCTTCCGTGGAGTCACACATGTCTGACTGGATCTCCAGAGAGGCACTCTTAGACAACTTCTTTCCTCGCTTATCTCCCCTGCTCCTCCCAGCACCCGACCTCCGTCTGTCATCTCTGCCCAGTCTGCTCTTGGGCATTGCAGAGCTGATGCATTCATCCAGTAAGGCTTGCTCCGAAGGTGTCGGGTCAAATGCTGCCGATTCCACACTCAGCTCGCTCAGGGAGCTATTTATAGAAAACATTGTTGGTGTGTCCTCCATCTTGAAAGGCACATGTTGGTCGACCACAGCACAGGCTTCAGGGGGAGGCTTGCACTGTTCTGCTTCAGTGCACTGTTCTGCTTCAGGACTGTGCAGTGAACTGAGGGAGGAGGATGAAGAGAAGCACGTAGGAGTATCTTCCACAGTATATCTCTTGCAATTGTCCTCACTGGTCTTCTGGTCAACGACGACGACACTGCTTTCCTCGCTGGACTGACCTACCACAAGTCTCTCCTTAGGCATTGAACTGGAACTGGAACTGACCGTATCAGGAATCTCTGCGTGTCTGTCCGTCCCCGATTGTATATCACTTATTACGCTGAGAGAACTGAGCGAGTCATTACGTGAAAAAGTCAGTGGCGTATCCTCTGCCGCGTACACTTTAGGAGAGTCTTGTTGGTCGTAGAACACAGAATCATCAGTGCCGAAAGTTGCCACATTGCTAACCGATGACGTGTTAGAAAATTTCGGGGGATGAGTTTCTGGAACTGTTTGATGCGAAACGTCAAAAGAATCAACAGTCAGATCACTTAGAGATGTTGCATTAGAAAAGTTCAATGGTGTTCCTTCCACAGCATAGGTTTTGATGGTGTCTGAATATTCACCAGATTTCTGCACTACTGGCATGGAAGAAGGAACTACAACACTGGATGCTCGCTGTGGTTGGAATGTGCTGCATCTTGAGGAAGGAGACATTGCTTGTTGCAGTGGTAATGGTGGTCGTGGGATGTGAGCATTGACTGGAACAGTTACTATATGAGAGATGACGGGGACAGGTTGTTGCACTGGGACAGGTGTTGTATCTTCTGCACCCTCCGCTTGTCTGTCCATGTTGAGTCGCCGTGCAACTTTACTCTTGGGCATAGCAGCCTGGATCACTTGAGACACGAGGAATTCTTCAGACTCTTCACAAAGAGAACTGTCATCAGATCTGACATCATCAGCTATAACTGCAGGGGCAGGAGAATCCTTTGAGGTAACAGACCCTTCATCAAAGGACAGTGAACTCAAATCACTGATAGAGTTAGCATTGGAGAAGTTGAGTGGAGTTCCCTCTGTAGCATACGTCTTAACGGCATCCGAGTCAAAATCTGAAGTAGTGTAGCCGTTCAAATCCCCAAAAGTCTGAGATTGAGTTGTATTGGGTGTTGATTGTTGAAACTGAGGTGATCTGCCTGTGGAATACGCAGTGTGAGATCCATCGGCAACTGAGTTCATCCCAGATCCTGCTTGGGGTGTGTGCTGAAGGCGATTGTTCCGGGGTGTCTGCGGCCTGTTGTTCTGGACATTGTTCTGTGCGTTGTTCTGTACTTGGCGAGGAGATTGGGGAGACCTGGGGGAAAGCTGAGCCACTCTTGACATCTGGGGAGATCCAGGTATTCTCGACGTCTTAGGAGATCCCGGTATTCTCGACATCTGGGGAGATCCAGGTATTCTTGACATCTGTGGAGGAGATTTGCGGGTGTTCTGAGGAGATCTACGGGCATTTTGTGGTGATGTGGGAGCATTTTGTCCAATCTTTGAGGCAAGTTTCTTATCTTGGACCTTACTGGGAGGAACTACCGCCGTCTGTCCGGATCTTACTGGCGACATGTTAACATTTCTTCTGTTTCTGACTGGCGACATGTTTACATTCTTCACAATCTGGTCACAGTTTGGAGTTGTATTGACTGTAACAACACCTTGTTTAGCAGGGGAGGACTTGGAATCTTTACAAGGAAGCTTGCTGGATGGAGATTTGGAAGCCTCAGCTGTGATATTACTCACTTTAGTTGGAAGTTTTGACTTATTTGTAGAAGCCAGATTGTCGATCTTGGGTAATCCGGACTTCTTCTTGATTGCATTATCTGATGAACTCTTCCTCATCTTTCGATTGGAGTTGTTAGGGACTGGCATCGCTGAACTGATGCACTGTGCAAGGATATCTTCCTCACCTTCAGATACTTCGGACATGGATGAATTCTCTTCATTCAAGTGATTGGAAACCTTGGTTTCATCCAACGCGCTGTCATCAGGCCCATGCTCAGTGCTGTTAACTTCATCATCCATTGTCAGTTCGCTCAGCAGACTCTGTGTATCGGTCAACATGGGTGGTGTCCCTTCATCTGCGTAGACAACAGGGGCTTCCATCTTGCTACCGACAGACAAGTTCTCTGGCGACATGAGCGCCGACAGGTCGTTCAAGGGCTTGATCATGTCCTCACCGGGAAGCAGAACCTCTGAGAAAACCTTCGGCGTTTCTTCTTCCGCATCTGGCTTCTGGGGTTCTGGCTTCGGACTGGTTGGCATGGTTTCGCTGGGAGAGTCTGGCAGCTCACTAGGGGAGACAACTTCACTGGCGCGTCGACTGTACTCGCTAATCACGGAACTATGAACAGACTGCGTGTCGAAACTGCTGAGTGAGCCGAGAGAGCTGCACCGAGAGAACATGAGGGGAGTCTCTTCGATATGCTGCTGATCGTCAAACGTTACGGTCTTGTGCTCCTTCTCCACCACCTCGGAACCGGCGTTCTCCGCGGCGTCCTTACCACTCTTCCTGGCATCGCAGTTCTCTATAACAGACGTCAACATACTGTCACTCTTGTCAGATTCGTCAATACTGGACAGTGCCATCGGATGCTTGCTGCTTTGTTGGTCTGTCAGATCTCGAGCTTCATCACTATGTAGACTACTTAGGGAGCTAACTCTCGAGAAGCAGACCGGCGTGCCTTCTTCGCAGTACGTTTTGGATTGGTCAAAAGGTGCCGCGTCGTCAGTGGGCGAGTGGAAGGACTGCTCCTCAGTGGGTGGCGACACATCTTCTATTTGGTCTTCACAATTGACGGTTGTGTTGTCTGTATTTGCCACCACCGTGGAGCCCGTGCCGGGATCTGTGGTGCGACTGCCGGAACCACTGGTCTCGTTTTCATACGCATTGCCATAGTTCTTAGTTTCGTCTTCAGCATCCTTCTTCTCAATTTCGTCCTCCTCCTTGTACTGGATCTTCCCAGTGAGGTCTGTGAGGGACGTGGCTGTAGACAAGTAAGGCGTCCCCTCGGTGCAGAACGTCTTCACCTGGTCGTCGAGGAAGAAGCTGGGCATGTACTCATCCAGTCTGTCGTTGGTGCGGCGTGCCTCCTCCAGCTTACAGTCCGCACAGTGAGGGTCCGACCGGTCTGGCTGTTGGCTTGTTTCCTGGTACCTCAGATTCTCGCTCTCCTGGTACCTGAGGCTGTCGGCCTCGTGGTACCGCATACTGTAGTTGATGGGTTGATCCTGGTAACTCTCCTCCACGTTCTCGGCATACCTCAGGCTGAAGTTTGTGGGCTGGTCGTCCATATCGATGTCCGTTTCAGCATAAGCTCCATATTGTGATGGAACTCCTTCATGAGCTCCTACGTTTCGTTGCCTGCCTTCAAACACTGGCTGAGAGACGTGCGGCGAGGGAAACCTGTTGTGAACCATGTTCGGCATTGCTCTGGGCATCATGCCAGTACCAACAAAGTTGCCGATCTTCATCTGAGGTCGATTGTTCAGTTGGTTGGCACGACTAGCGGCCGCGTTAACATCCTGGTACTTTAGACTGTAGTTGATTGGCTGATCGTCTCCATCAGTACTGGAATCATCCATGTCCACGTTATTTCTCTTCTGACCTACGTACATGTCTTTAGCGTTGGAGATGTAGTTGAAGTGCTTTTTTCCAAACTGGTCAATCAGACTTCTATTAGGACTGCCATAGTTGCCTCCCTTGAGCTGCGCGGACTGGTATGCGAGAGCGCGCATGTTGCGAGGACCTTGCTGCGGCTCGGTGTCTGGAGCGGGATTTGCCGGTAGACCAGCATGCATGGCAACTTCCTGCATGACTTGCAGAATGCGACTGTTTGGACCACTGCCAACCCTTGTTCTGTCGACATGACCACCATCGGAATGAAACCTCTGCAAACTTCCATCTCGCTTTCTTTCTAGACTGCTGCTTTGTCGTTCGTGCAGCAGTCGGGAACTCTTAGCCAGCATGGTATGGGCTCGGGACCGGTCGTGAGATATGTCCGAGTGCGTGCTGCCTACACTGTCCTGACTGCCGGACCTGGCGACCCGCTGAGGAGAGCGCAGCTTCCCGTCGATGCCGCCACTGTCGGTGCTCCCCGACCGAGGGAACATGTGTCCACGCACTAACGACCGTCTAGACTCGGTTTCGGACACTGGGAACACAATGATATTGTCGCCGGAGAATCGCCGCTTCTTGTGCTCGGTGGGACTGTTCCTGGGACTCTCCACATTCTCACACGTCTCAGCCAGGTTCTCGTCCAGCTCTTGTTCTAACGCTCTGGCCTTCCGTGCGTGCAAACCCGGCCTGTTTGTCCCGGAGATCCTGTCCATGTCCAGATTCTTCATCGAAGGCCGCGCAGACAGCAGGTTCTTGAGGGCGGCCGCACTTCCCATCGATATCATCTTATGCTTGGAGTGCACCAGATTCCGCAGCATGCTCACGGCATTCATCTCCCACAACGCCTGTTGATCTTCCTGACAGCGCGCGGAGAGATTCCACAAGGTTCCACAGGCATTGCTGACAATCGTTAGACTCGTGGATCGCAGATGTTTCAGCAGGAGTTGCAGACATCCATGTTGCCGCAGCACTATGCGATAGTCCTCCCTGACCGCGATGTGACTGGAAACATTCCTCAGGATCCCTCCACCGTTCTCAATGATCGCCAGAGTCTTTGATGGACTTTTATACGTGAGGGTGCTAACCAAGAACTCCAAAGAGTCAGCCACAGCACAGATATCTGCCTTGTTTTCTGTACAGTGGGCGGACAGGTTCCACAAGGCACTTAGAATACTCTTCAACGTGGATTCCTTCTTCACTTGCATAGCTGCCGACATCAGCGTGACCACAGCGCTCACTTCACGCAACGTCTTCTTACTGGCCAGATCTGCTCGCCACGACAAGTTCCGCAGCACACTGGCCGCAACCTGACACAAGTCCTCGTTGGGAGAGCTGAGCTGGGCCACGAGTCCCTCCATCGCTCCCTTCATGGAGCACAGCAAGGCCTTGTTGGTGCCGTCTCCGAAGGTGAGGTTGGTGAGCGCCATGCAGGCGTACCTCCTCATGGTGATGTTGTACTGCTCTGTGGTCGGTCCGTTCGCCTCGTTGTCCACCTCCAGCAGCTCCGCAATGGCCTGCAGTCCGCCTGGAAACCAACACAACACTGTCAGCGACATCCTCTCAATAATAAACTTTTGATGGGGATTTATTTGTTTATTAAAATGGTCAGGTGAAGATTATCATTAATAAAATGAATGAATGAGTGCTTTACATTTTTTTTTTCACCCATAAGTGACAGTTTATTAAAGAAAATAAGGAAACTTATCCGTATATGTATATTGTTGTGAGAAGATGACAAAAATTACGTCTGCTATATTCATATAT
>JAUTBX010122929.1:0-10791 GCA_032361465.1 Lepetodrilus tevnianus | reverse complement strand
CCACAATAGAAAGCGTTGACGTTACAATAGTTGTAGCCTACAAGAGCGTCGTGCAACGGGGGCCAGGTCAGCAAACAGATTCTTACTAAATATATTCTTTCTATATTTTATTTTTACTATACAGTAAATGTCAATATCATGCATAACATAGAGTCTTACGGTTTGAATACAAGTAAACAAAAGAGAGGAAATATTCTTCAGCAGGCATTCAAATAATTCCAATTATAATTACACTATTAAATAAATGAAGATATTGGACTGGAATCAAGATTTCACAAGCCAAATAATTGGTCTAGAGTCATACAGTCAACTCTTCATGCAACAGAAGCATTACATTTTAACATTTTACAATCACTTTCCCTTTTTGTCTATTTTTATACCCTACTGGAGAATCGAGCCATCATTTATCGCGTAGTTACAATATATTGATCACTTGTTCCGGTGTAAGGATGTATACCACGGGATGTTAAAATCGTATAAATCAAACTACCAGAATCCCATGTTTATGCGTTGCCACGGTTACAAGGAACATACGACTGTAAACGTTTGTCTATTTTGCACTGTCATTTGATGCTTTATTGCACGTGAACTACGAGTTGTCATAACCAATGGAATTGGAGACAGCAAACAAAACATGGTTACGATTGATGTGAATACGGGTCTGTGAATACAATATATGGATATTTCCACCGCATGATATTTGCTTTTACTAAAAGTTTTAGGTTAAAGAAGAAAATCAAAATTGCATTTGAATAATATCAATAATGTACAAGATTTAATTGAATTATGCTTTACGTGACGGCGGAATATTTCACAACATTAATGTATAAGAATGAGTTCAATTGTTTAATATCAATAAATGAGAACGCGTTCAATTGTTTAGTACTTCAATGAATGAGTCGATGCTCTGTGGATAGTTGGGAGCATAACCTGAGACGAATATGTAATATGGTAGCAGCTTAACCTTCTTCATAACAGATCCAATCCGATATGCCCCTATAGAACGGTGTCAATTTCCGTGATCCAGCAGTGAAATGGTTAATAAGTGGTGGTTAACTGTATAAATGGAAAGATGCCCTATAGGCCAAGAATATCTAACGAGACATTATTGAGATGGTGACTTTTCCATTTCCATATCTTCCTCTCATGTCTCCTGAAACACTATTCTCCACCGCGCAGACTATAACAGCCTTCGAGCCAGGATTTCAACTCAAACTGTAATATTTATAGTTTTTCAATACTACTAGAGTCTGTTAGTATAACTAACCACAAATGAACATAACAAAAGGCCAGGTATACATAGCTAAATAAGACAAAGTCATTGTTTAATCTTGAACATCGCATGTCAATGTTTAACACCATTGTTAACCGACTGTAACCTTTATAGTCGAATTACAAAATTGAAATACAGTACCACCACCGACATATTACATTAACGTTATTTTATGTTTCATGTGGAATTGCCTTTTAACCCTCTCCCTGCTGGATTAGGTTAAACCACTGCTCATTAGGGCATCTCCGGTTGCCTTCAGCAGGGAGAGGGTTAAGACCTCTACAACTAGCTTGCCAGTTGAGCTAATCCAATATCCATGACCTCCGAATGCATAGACTACCTTATTAAAAGTGTATAATGATCCATGATGAGAATATTCCAAGCATGAATGTCTACAATGGTGAGATCTGTTGATCTGAATATCTGGCGAGTTTCCCAGTTGTCATAGAAACATGTAAACAACCTCATCCCCATGTTCTATCGCAGCGCAAATGGACAAACAGCATCACCATCATTAAGAGCATGTGCCTACAGAATTCTGTTAGCGTTCACATTCATAACCCATTATTTATGCATTACTTTTGTACGTCTTTGTGCATCATATATCTCAAATTAAAACAGCATTCTATACATGAATATAATTTCTGTCTTGATTCACAAATAAAGATTAGTGAAATTAGTTTCAAAACAACCCTTATTAATAAATTAATTTTGTATTTTTCTTTGCATGATACATCTAATCTACATGAACGTCATTTCTATCTTAGTTCACAAGTATAAATTAGTGAAATTTGTTTTGAATAAATAAATAAAAATAAATAAATAAATAAGTTTTGATTGAATTAATGTTTTATGTCGTGACAGGAATATTTCACCCATAGGTGACGACTAAATAAATAAGAAAATAAATAAATATATTAATATATAAACATCCAGAAATATACCCAAAAGAGTATTGCATACAATTTTATTGATGAATAAAAATAAATATCAATTTATTTATTTTTCCATCGGATATCAACATAATAGATTATTTTTATAGGCGATCATCACCACGGGCCGTCTGGTAATTACAGTTAGCAGTGGCGTTAATCTCCCTGGTAGCTTACTACAGTGGTGTGCGCCACCCAACACCGCAGCCTCTACTCTAGGAGTTCAATACTCAGCCACGGCCCAGCCACAAATTCCGTCACTATCAATACTGATGTCGACCTATTGTTAGCAGTCACAGCTATTCATAGCCGAGCCTCGGTCACAAAACACGCTGCCCGCCCAACGTCGAACAGATCGCAGATATCGAAGATCGGCGATTGGCTCGTCCTGTCAACATCTTCACATAAACTGTCAGCCAGACTGACAGATTCCTTGGACTGTTGATTAATTATGTATCGGGTGAAGTGATTTTGAAGGTGGAGACACATTACTGTCAGATTTGCCAATGCCGAGATATCAGAAGCCGAGAATGATCACTTCCTGCATCGGTACAGAAAGACTTGATTCTGATCCTAATCTCTGATACAATTGGAATAGGTTGCTACAATAGCTTAGATAATTAAATGTACTAGTAATAGTATATTGTATACAACATAATTGACAAAATTGTGTATTTAGGGAAAACTGGATTAAATCATTTATAAACATGACCCATAATAGATTTTCAACAGAACTTATCACTGCATTGAATGAATCAATGAATAAATGTTTTATGTCGCAGTGAGAATATTTCACCCATAGGCGAGGTGACTACAATACTCAAAAACGTACAAAATAAATTATTAAAATTTTCCATTCTTAAAATTGGCACTGATGAAGCGATGCCACTGTCGGGGAAACGTAATAGCAATGTGTCTGGTCACGCCAGAACGAGTCCTGTCGAGTGACATAATATGTTTTAATCACCCAGGGTGTCTCTACAACAAACAGTGCCATCCCGTAGACGGCCATCAAAACATTGCCATCCCGTGTTTGTTCTCCAGTCACCTCAGAGAGTGTGTTTCTCCGGATGGCAACCACGCCCCTTAACACACAAGCTACATCGCATTGCAATCTCCGCCGATCTAAACATCCAGTTTAACAATGAGATGCTGTCACTTGTCTCCAATCAGCTACATAGTCACTCATTTCTAATCAACTTGCTATGGATTTTATGTTTTTCATACACAACTGATTAACGGAAAGTCAGTCAGACATAAGGTCAATATTTCATTGCAAAATTTGACAGATGTAAGTAAAAAAAAAATCATTACCATGTTTGCTGTTATGAGTAATATGTTTTAATTAAATATGACTGGTAAACTTAAAACAAGATGGGGGTAAATGTTTACCAACTGATATAAAATCAAGTCTATAGAGAACTGCTTGTTGCCTGTAGATTAACCCTCTCCATGCTAAAGGTGACCAGAGATGCACTGAAGAGCCGTGTCTGTGCCTAATATCAGCAGGGAGAGCATTTAAAGAATGTTAACTGCTAAGTGATCAGATTCAAAAAGGAATGTTAAATTAGATCTACTTTCAGAATTGTTCGGCATAAGATTCATTAAACATTTTGAACATATCATGGATAACAACAGACATTCGATGAAGTTTAACCAAATGCTAAAAGAGCTCTATAATTTCTTTACTTTAGGCCTTAAAATTGGATTTACGACTTTATAATGAGGTACACCGCTATACCACCTCAAACATCTACTCAGAAATACATTGTTCCACATATATTTTTTTGAAGTACTATTATAAATTGGCCACAAAGCATGTTTCTATTTGATGCAATCAGAACTCGATACCACCAGAGAGTTATCAAGTGTATTTTTTCTATGGCACTTGGTCACCATTACGGATTCATCGAACCGTCTTTGTACATCCGGAAAGAGGCAGTGATACGGTCTGATGATCACAAGCATGGAACAACACAAGTTGATCGCTATAATCAATGTTATGCTCGCCAGAATCTTCTATTGTAAACTCGCTCGCTCAAATGGCATTATGTGACAAATCAATTGCATAGCAAAATATTAACAAAATGTGATAAGCAAAATGTGAATACATTGTGTCTTATCTCCCCTTACACACTTTATGATATATGTGCTATTATGTTAACTGAGGTGCGTTCAGGACACAATACATTTTGCTACTTGTTTGTTTCAATAGTCGTTAGTACTATGTAGTACTACTTTTTGTTTTGCTTCGGTTTTTGAGTCTGTAGTGTTTGGTAGCAAATGTTAGGAAAATCCAAATGGACTGCACACATGCGCAAACCAATTTCCAGCTCTTTTGCTACAAAATCATTCAGCCAGCCACTACAATTAGAAAAGTAGCGTAGTGTAAAGTATAAAATTGCAGTTTGTCCTGAACGCACCGCTGTACACGAAAGAAAGGACAGCAAGCATAGGGGGGTTGTAAGGACAGATAACTCTATTCAAAACGTTACTTACCGATATCAGCTGTCTGCGCTAATCTTTTACTGAGAAATGGGAAGAGACCTGAAGAGAAAGACGGTGAGTTCTGTCTACAGTGGCCACACAAATGAGTAAAGCATGGTTACATAAAGTGCTCGATATAAAAAGAAAAATCATGTTTGAATCTTGTGGGAGGCTAGATACCAAACGCATCTCGGAAACAAAATTTTATATTTGGATACCGTTAACAAGATTCTGGATTTAGTTTTTCGATTTATCTCGCTTCTGGGATGCGCTTAGTGACTAGTGGGAGACTGGTGGTATTGAATTTACGATGGGATGTGTGGAGATACACATAATTATATTTTCATTCATGTATTTATATGAGCATTCCGGAATCCTGATATGCAAGAGACAGTAACAATACAACATTTACAGTAACAGTCTTTAATAATAACAATCATGAGTATCTATAATAATAATAATAATAATAATAATAAGAAGAAGAAGAATAATAAGAATAATACAAAAGATAATAACTGACAGACAGGGAAATGTGTTTGAATAGATCCCTGGCTATGTCTCGGGGAATTGCCAAGACTATTGTTTTATAAGTATCGAAATAGAAAATATAATATCTATATGCAATCTCCAGTTGCCTCCAACATAGAGAGCAACCGTAGAGCTACGAGAATCATCTTCGTATACTTGTATACATACTATAGTAGCAATGTTTCTTGTAGCTCCACAATCACTCAGAGTACCGTTTCACGAAGCTCTCATACCTTACGACACCATAACGCTCTTGTAAGTGGCCAATCGCAATGTATTAGAGATGGCTACAACAGCGCTATTGTCTCGTAACAGATATGAGAGCTTTGAGAAACAATACCCCTTTATTTATTGCCAATGGATCATGTGAAAACCAAACATAGAGAATATCTGCAGAAATTTAAGCAAAGAAAACACACATGTTACAGCACACGTAAAAAATAAATATATAGATCTACACTGCAAGAACTATTGAGTTTCTAGCGGATTGTGTCAACACAAGGACTACTTACGAGGTGATATCGTGTTAGGTACTGATCGAGGTGAAAGTGGAAGGTGTCTATGGCCACTGAAATGAAAATGCAACATATTTTAATCAAACTAGAATCATCAATGAAAAGGCAATCAATACAAATGTCCTAAGATAGATCTGGTGATGATTTTCTGTGTATAGATTTTTATGAAAATATTTGGCAAACACTGAAGGCAGATAGTTTGTGGGGAAGTTTTCTATTAAATATTGGATCTCTGCTTCAGGAATCTGGTGCCATTATTCTCACAACATGTCTGCATGTGCTTGAAGATTACATTTGGAAACTATCCATTGTAAAAATAATATAAAGCTAAATATATTTTTCAAAAAAACGGTTACTGAACCGTAATTAATTTTGTTGAGTATATATATAAAAAAAAAATATTTCAATTATATTATGAATATTATTTGTATGTCATAGTGGGAATCTTACACCCATACACGACAATTTAGAGTGGGTGACATCTACTTGAGCAGAATTATATTATGAGATTCGCTTTCCATAAATCCAAAAAGAACATAAAATCAGCTCAAAGAGTGACATCATCATCCATGTTCATTAATAGAGACAGCGATAGCATTATGCCAGTAAACGAATAACTACAGTAGGCAGTCCCATAATCCAAACATTCTAGGCATCTGCTGCAATGTCAATCCATGCGTCTGTGTCTGATTGGTCAAATTGGATGACAGCGTACCAAACTGATAATAATGTACAATCATCGAACACAATGAAAAGTTTCCAATATAGCTCCATATCCATCCTGTTATCAAGGTTATTACTATTATTTGGGGACACTAGTTTGTGTTATTAATATAGTAGAAAATACAATCGCTTGATATGAATCGGGAAATATTGGAAATGTTAATTCAGGTTGTGTAGTCATCGTAGAAACAGCTGGTTAATTATTTCTTTACCTATGTTCATCAATAAGTACCACACATTTGTGCAGAAAACTAATAATTCTGAGGAAGAGTTAGTAGAAAAAAAGTACAAATAATTCTTCATCAACAAAATCTATTCGCAAAGCGCTATCGTCTCTTAATTGATCAAAGAGTCTTGTGAAATGATACAACGACACCTAGTAAACCCACCCATCCCCCCTCTTTCTTAAAAATTACTTGGGACATATTTACATCACAGGTCCTATTTTCCACAAAGCTTGAACCTGTAAGAAATTCGGTCAATTTGACGTTAGTCAATAGTTCTAAAACTCTTATGTTATAATTCTGACGTACGAACCAACACAGTTGTGGAGAAAAAAACCCAGATCAGACGATATCTAGTCACTATGCCGCTGTTTACCACCTAGTGGGACACTCTGAACCAGGCACTCATGCAAGGCATAATAATTATACCACAATAACTAATTGTGTAACATCCAACAAGATGCAACTTGTAAAACCGATGAATTATTGAAGCACAAAAGGAATATTCGACTCCAGTATCAGCGAGAGACACCGCATGCTTTGTTATATCTCATTGTGTCTTATCTAAGAAGTAGAATGTGAAGAGTCGCCTATAAGGATGGTATCTCCTCCACTTGCGACATGAATCGGCCTGTAGGGAGGCCTTGATAAGCCAATCGTTGCCATTACCTGCTGTTGTTTCATGTACAAGTGTGGCTACTGATAAACACGACAAGAGTGGACAGCTGATCACAAGCCAGAAGTCCCGTCTCACCTGTGAACCGACAGAATGTACAGTCGCATCTGTCCGGGTTAAAATAATCTCCCCGTAGTTTCAGTGATAATTGTGGCGAGCTGTAACCAGCGTGTGCGAGACATATCTAGCCTGTGTGCATGAAACAACAGCTATAGGAATGGTAGTGTTCTTGTCATGAACATTTTTGTCACCAAAATGTGGTCGTCAAAAATAATTAAAAAAATAATATAATTTTTAAATTGTAGATATTAAACAATTATGATTTGTCATTGACGTAATCAAACTTGTATTTTACCCTTTTAAACGTGCTTGTTTTATGATCATGCGGGGCCAATTAATAATAATTAGTAATATTACATCATGATAGTTGTCGTGTATAATGAAAACATTCCTTATTAGACCAACTAAACACAATATAGCACCAACTCATTCATACATTTAACCTGCAGAATAAGTGTTTGATGGACTGCATGAAAATTTGTGTTTTACTGTTAATTCCCCATAATATATTTGTATCACATTATAACTGTGATAATACTGATTGATAATGTTGTCGCAACACAGTCACAACCAGGAAAATCAACAGCACATGAAATTTGTTTAGATTTGATTAATCCATCCTTGGATGCATTCCGACAATCTCCAGTCGAGAATAATTTGTTTAGCTACTTCCTGCGCCATACAATCAACTTGTCACAACAGACCTTGTTGACATGGAAATGGGAGCCTCGTTTCCTTGGCACTGCTTCTGGCCTAGAGTGTCCCCCTTCGACCAACCACACCCCACTCTGAAGGCGGTGGTAGACCATACAGTGGCAGCACAAGCCCACCTCTCCTCTCGGCAATATTTATGATACTGATTTGAAAAAATATTGTCTACGAGATACAATTACAGGTGTTGATCTGCGAGACAGTATACCAACAATAGAGCTGACATTGCACCAACAAAGGAGGTGTGGCAGTGTCAACATTAGACCGACTACGGTACACACAATATTATTAATAATCTCAATTAACAAATGTTTGCCTCAGGGGCAATGTATCAAAACAGAACAACTTGGTGAACATCGGCATTGCTTGCAGAGTTGGATAATAATTTGGTGATAATTTTAACAGATATCTATTATTTTTAACTCTAGCAACACATTAATATAAATTTACTCTTCAAACCAATTAACCCTCCCCCGGTTGGATTAGGCCGAGGCACTGTTTACATGGCATCTCTGATTGTCTCCAGCATGCAGAGGGTTAAAGCTCTCTGCTGGATAAGAGACACGCACTGCTCTATATGGCAACTCTGAGAGCCTCCAGCGTGGAGAGCATTATGTAACAGGAATGTTAGTGGTACGCATTTGTGACGGTTTGGGGAGTTACCTACCCTGGAGGAAGCACAGGTAGCTGCATGCTGGACTGCGTTGACATCATCTGGAGTTGGTGATACGGGTGGTACGGCGTCTTGCGTAGAGCCTGCAGCAGGTTGGGTCGGAAGTCGGGATCGATGCACCATAGGGAACCTTTGCCTATACTCTGTAACAAATAACAGCACTTCATTACTACATCAGTTTATTCGTGATATGAGGTAAATAATGACGAAAGCAGTTCTAAACACAAATTAAAAACAAAATAAAAAATATATAATTCAAATGTTAAAATGATTATTATGGCAATATGTTCATGTTTCATGGTTATGTTGTATCCGACTACAATATGTTGTTCTTTGCTGACAAGTTCTACAAACATTTCAAAATAGTCATTTTCAAAACCATATTCAAAATGTCACATATATTTATATACTGTTCTGACATCAGAAGAATGACAACTGTTGCCATTTGGTGTTGTGTGGGTATTCATGGTATGATATGACAAGATTATGAAGATATGACAAGATATGACACGCATACCAATATCATCCAAGTTCACTGTACAGCCCACCTCAGGAATGCACACCATTCCTTTGCATGTGTCGATCTAACTTTATCTTTGAATGGAATTGAATATTTTTTATATCCAAAATCTTGCTTTAACAAGTTCTTTTGTGGGTTGATATTTATTTAAACACTTTATGATGACATGGCCATAAAAGTTAAGGCGCTTAAAGGAGCATTAAATATTTCCTATTAATATTTTTACATTGCATCAATTCATTCACGCAAAAACCCACAAGTTACGCATGAACGCTTCTGAATAAGGGAAATAATATTGAGAATCCTTCCTGTAGAAAGACGGCAGGCGATTGTCGTCAGCCATGTGCGACCAATGATCCCCGCTTCATCATTGTCAGGATGGGAGACCATTCCCCCACCCCCTACCCTACCGCCCCCCCTATCCTCACCTACATCATTGTCAGCGATTTATGATCAGTGACCCACACCCCCTACCCCCCTACATCACTGTGGCCTGGTATATTCACATCCACTGTATTGTAACACATATTGTAACTCGAGCTGTTGAAGCACTACGGAGGAAACCAGTACTTTAATGGCCGAGCTACAGCACCACTCTGCCATTGTTCAGTACGTCTGCCCAGTTTTAATAAACACTGCCATGGAAAAACTAAATTACTACTACTACTAACACTACCAGCGGACCCCTCTGGAGAGCTGCCCATGCGGTTACCACGTTGTCATGGTAACTACCAAGCCAGGGCTCTTCTCTCCCAGCGGCCATTTTTAAAATCCATCATTGTCGGCAGAGGCTAAGAGTGCCTGCCCCGAGGCTGACTGGGTTTGTAAAGAAAGGGGGTGTTGGCGATCAGACACAGCTCGGGACATGAGATGGAGGCTCTATGGTCTCTAATACAAGCTGGAGGAGCTGTACAGATCACAGCTCGGGACATGAGATGGAGGCTATAGATAGGTCTCTAATACAAGCTGGAGGAGCTGTACAGATCACAACTCGGGACATGAGATGGAGGCTAGATAGGTCTCTAATACAAGCTGGAGGAGCTGTACAGATCACAGCTCGGGACATGAGATGGAGGCTCTAGATAGGTCTCTAATACAAGCTGAAGGAGCTGTACAGATCACAACTCGGGACATGAGATGGAGGCTATAGATAGGTCTTTAATACAAGCTGAAGGAGCTGTACAGATCACAACTCAGGACATGAGATGGAGGCTATACATAGGTCTCTAATACAAGCTGAAGGAGCTGTACAGATCACAACTCGGTACATGAGATGGAGGCTATAGATAGGTCTCTAATACAAGCTAAAGGAGCTGTACAGATCACAACTCAGGACATGAGATGGAGGCTATAGAGAGGTCTCTAATACAAGCTAAAGGAGCTGTACAGATCACAACTCGGTACATGAGATGGAGGCTATAGATAGGTCTCTAATACAAGCTAAAGGAGCTGTACAGATCACAACTCAG
>JAUTBX010122896.1:0-10794 GCA_032361465.1 Lepetodrilus tevnianus | reverse complement strand
CCATATTTCTCTTCTCCTTTTGTACATACTATGCTCTCTTTCATGTTATACTGTTATAGAAATGTATATGATGTAAACGTACCACTTGAAAGAGATAGACATGCTAAATATTCAATACGTTCCTCTCTCCTCACACCAGCTGTTCCTCTCTCCTCACACCAGCACATTGTCATAAACTGTGACCAACATATCATAAATTCCAGCAACATATCAGTTCTCACAGCCATGCTTACAATACACATCTCTTGAGATGCACAGTGGAAATAAGCAAGACACATAATATTCTTGTCAACTGCACCAACACATTAGTTGCACTGGGTGTTCAACCCTCTGCATGCTAGATGCAACTATAGATGCCATAAAGAGCTGTGTCTGTGCCTAATCCAGCGGGGAGAGGGTTAAGATAGTAACATCAGTGCAGTTTATAAACAGTGAAACAAACACCCTGAACCTCTCGAGGTCGTCAGTTTCTTATAGGAAATCAAGTATTATATGTGTGGTGTACGATCCTCTGTGATCTGACCCTGAGATTATGTAACTATCTGAGTAAGATTTAAATTGCTCAAGCTCAAATTTTATATGAGGATGTGTGACAAAACAAATTTTGAGTTGAGCATGAAACTATACACAAAAACGCTTGTAATCTCGGTACCAGTTATTTAGGTTTATGCAATATGAATTTTGGGTTTGTCACTTAAGATAACTTAGCATCAATCAATGCACATTATGAGCAGGCTTTCGAGCATGGATTTAGCGCAATATAAATCTGCACATTATATTCTCTAAATAGTTAAAGTAACACCACAAATATGTCGACCTCATCAGTTTCTTATAACCAGTCTAAAATAAAAAGTAAAAATACAAAGGTAAATATGTCCACATCACTTACCTAAAGGAATGGAAATAACACAGGAATATCAGCGCCCTAAAAATAACTCAGAAATCCACAGAATGCGCGCAGATGTATATAGCCCACACCCCCAAAATAACAGCGGTGCCACTTCAGAAGGCTTTAAAACTTTGCAAGGCTCTTTAAAGCTGACCCTGTTCAACCAAGCATACACTCCAGCCTGTGTTGTGGCTATGATCAAGCTGTACCAGTACTCAGTAGGTGGTATCAGTTACCTTACTACACAGATACCTCAGCAAATCACTTGTACATATACCGGTCCGCGTGGTTAGTTGGATCACTGACACCAGTTCAACCAGTCTTCAACTTCCACAAACGATAAAAAACCATTTGCCCTGTATGTGTCGTCAATGCAGTGAATATTTCGTTCATGTGTGGTTGTGTGGTTGTGTAGTTGTGACTCCTAATGTGGACTTAGCTGGAGGTCCAAATACATAACTTGACTGTCATCATTTCCATAAATGTCAACATGTTGCATGTCATTGTTGTTTGTCAAATAATATACTTCCTGTGCCTTTGTCATAATGCATTAAATTTCCCTTCAACATCAAGAAAACCATGCATCATAATTGCCACCAATTCCACACGATATTCCAATATTTTAAACTTTGCATGTCCTTGTTATTCTCAAAGTGCTTCTTGTACCATTGTCATAATACATAAAAACTTAAATATCCCTTCAACATCAAGAAAACCATGAAGCATTATTGTCACCAATGCTACAAGATATTCCAATAGTTTAAACTGTGCATTTCCTTCTCAAATGATATGCTTCTGTATCTTATATATAAATACAATAGAAATCCCTTCAACATCAAGACAATCAATGTCAATATTGCCACTATTTCTATCATGCTTTGGTGAAAATTCTCCAATAATCCAACATTTTAAACTTTGCATGTCTTTGTTATTCTCAAAGTATGCCTCTTGTATCATTGACATAATGCATTAAAAATGATCACTTCAACATTGAGACATCCAAGAATCACAATCTGATAATTGCCACTATTCTTATCAAGCTTTGTTGGAAAAGATTCAATATTCCAAGCTGGTATTAAACTTACTGTAGTGTTTAGAATGAGCATATTATATCACATCACATTTTAGTACATTTCAGCCAACTGGTTCATAAAAACTTCAAATGCTAGTGCCGTAACCTCCTCGCTGCTGTGGGCATATCTATATGCCCAAAACACATGTCAAACAAAATGGAACAATTCAGGAGGGAGAAGGATAAACATGTTAAACGGTACCGTGGGTTGCATACTCCCCAAGGAGTTGAGAAGGTGAAATGAGTGCACATTGATCCACTGACCAGGAAAATGATGCAGCAGTATGAGCACGCTTTCAAGCATCGATTTCATCACAACATAATCTCACACTTTATTATATCAAGTTTAAATTCAGCCCATTTCAGGCCAGTTTGACATGTACACATACAACTACATCATAGAACGACATCTTGAGGATGCTCCGAGCTTACGTACTTACTGGACATGCGCTAGTACTGCCCAATCCCGGCTGACCTTGTTCCCGTGGTCAGAGAGTCCTCTCCCTCTACACAGGTAGTAATCCCTTTGCTTGTAACTGATCAATCCCCTGCAACTGATCAACGAACGATGCCGTAAGATCGATGAACGATGCCGTAAGATCAACGAGCGATGCCGTAAGTGTGAGTGTGATCAATGGTAACAGTCCAGAGCCTCTCCAACCTCAAACACATTCCTGGGCCAGCTCCCGATTGAAGAAACTCAGCAATGTAAATATGTGACCAAATTCAGCACAGTACACGGTGCTATTTATACCCCAGCAGCACCTGAGGATCTCTCCTGACTTAGTCTACTACTACTGCAGTGAGTATAACACTGGGAAGAGCAGAAGAAGGAGCACTGCCTGTGCACTGTAGTATTAGGATGGAAGGATGGCCTACACACGACTTGGTCGCAGACAACCAACCACTTCCACGCAGGGATTGAAGGCAGACTGGAGTCATTGTAACATGTAGCGTGGCAGTTTTGCATTGTATACTTCCCAGGGAGTTGAGAAGGAAATTGAGAGCACAAACTGATCCGGTGACTGGGATAATAATGTAGTGCTATGAGCATGTGTTCTAGCATGGCAATTTTGCGTTGTATACTTCCCAGGGAGTTGAGAAGGAAAATAAGAATGCACTGATCTGGTGACTGGGAAAATAATGTAGTATTATGAAAATGCATTTGATTGTGGATGTGGAGCAACATAAATGCACAAATTATTATTATTATTATTATTAGTATTATTATTATTATTACCAGCTTAATTTTGTCATAGTATTTATCATACATTGCCAGGTGTAATTTCATGTAGATGCCAGTACCAAATTGGCGTACCATATCAAACATTGTATCCATCAATATATATCACCAGTTGGAAATCCATTTACATGGTAGACTCATTATTTAATACTAGTACTAGTGAGTGAGTATGGAGTTTAACGTCGCTGCGGGAATCTTTCACCAATTTGCGACGATACTAGTAGTAGCTGGCTAGAGCTTTTTCGTGTTATTGTTGTTTATATGTACATTTCTTGGTTGGTAAATTTTATAGAAAGGGCAGGGTTATCTCTATGTCAAAACCTGCATATTGAACCCTCTGGAAGCAAATGACCCCTATTTGACTCTCTCTTGAAAGGTCATCTATTTAAATTGAGCAAGACCAATAGTATTGAGTGGCAATTTGTGTCGTAATTTATGTTTGAGGGTCATTATGAAGCATTGAGAGAACCCGAGGTGAGACCATAAATATGAAATATTAAATGAATAGGTTTGGTGTATTAATGTGATTAAGGGCAAATGTAAACTGGATATACAACTATTCATATAACAGAACCGTTATTAGGATGAGAATCACACTTGGCATTGATGTACAGTTTGATAGTAAAAACAATAGTACGTGTCTAATGGTGGCCAGGGGGTCTATTCTTGAAATAATCTCGTGATCTTCCATCTTCTTAGCCTAAGAACTTGTGAAATATTTCCGTAGCCCTACTATACGAACCTTTAAGATTGCGGTACGATCGTGAGAATGTTTCGAGAATATGCCTCCAGGGCGATTAGCCAGCAAATTGATATTTCATTCACAGTACAAAAATAGCCACCTGTTTCCCCCCATCATCAAAAGCTCATTTAAAAACCATAGCTAAGCTCTAAAACACTGTGCCAATCAGGGACACATTTTATCATCTAATCACCCGCTCCTCCCAAAATAACTCTCCCCAACAAAAATAAACGCAAACTGATTAATACTACTAATTATAAACTGCTTTAGTTTGGGTTCAACTCGAAGCTGGTACAGTTTCAAGATCTATCGTAGTCTGGATTCGGGTTCGGTATGAAAATGCCCCAAGTGCAGCAAAGGGAGTATAATTCTTCATAAAATGTGAGATGCTTTCTCAAGCAATGCCATCCCTCATTATAAGCCCACCATCTTCACAGCAGTTACAGGTGTGCATTCATCCAGAGTGTGTCAACCCGATAATCAGGCAGCCACTGCAACAGCTTTCATCATCAGACCATCAGATCCCCTGCAGCATTGCATGCCCCCATGAATGAGTAGCCTTATAAAGAGGCGCACTGGGATCTCATCAGTGGTCTGTGCTACAAAGCTGACAGAAGATGAGATCTATAAATAGGTGCCCCATCAATTGATTGGCAGGCTATAAATGAAAGCCATGCTGGATGGAGGGGGGGGAGCCCGGACCAAGATCCGAGAGGCTCCGCATCAGTTGTTTGTAGACATGCATTGTCAACGAACCGAATCGGAAGCATCTCCGGTTCCAAGACGCTCACGATCAGACAGTCATATTAATGTCACACCATTTACTATCTCTGCCACCTGAGACAAGACTGTCATCATGATACTGTCACTGCTTTGTTGTTTTTCAAGGTCACCCAAGCCCCACAATCCACAGACTGATCATAGCCTATAATTCCATGTCAGAACTCTCTATCTCTACGATCTTTCTGTGGAACTAACATTCTGTGGACCAGGGTCCTGAGCAATAACATTTCACCCCCTGGATCCAGATCCACAGATCCACTGAGACTCCTAGCGCTATGAGAATAGGCATAGCTCAATATGTATGAGAGTTAAGAATAATAATGCATAGGAGTTACAACTCTCATAGCGCTACCATTGTTTTGTCAAACGGCACCCAGTACAAACTTAGCCTGCAATGCCATGAATACCAGTGGGGGTGAATGGGTTGGCTGTCATCATCCTCCCCCTCCTCTTCTGATCATGTGGTGGGTGGGGAATGAAATTTCAACCCTTAATTTCTCTGAACACCATACTTAGGCTTAGACACTGGGAGGTCCACCCTGGTCCTCTATGTTACCATGGTTACAGGGACAAATAACTACCGAACAATGAAATTGTTAAATGATGAGTAAATACTTTAATATCATTGACCCGGGTAAGAATGTACATAGTGCTATGCGCAAACGTTCGAGCATGGATTTAGCAACAATTATATATATCAGAAAGGTGAGCCCTTTAATTGACAGTTGTCATGGAGACATGTATTTGTTTGGGGGTGGGGAGTGAGGGTCAGATAGATAAAAATCACAACATTTATATGGTTTAAACATATTTTTATTCAGAAAAGAACGAGGATTGGTAACCAAGCTGTACAGCTTATTTAAATACTGTTCCTCAACATTTATATGCATATATACTACCTGTATTACTAATTACTACATTCATATAAATTGGTACTGTATATTAAATATTTATTTTCGCATTTGCATGTTAGTGAGCTATTTGTCATGTAAATACAGTACGTTGATGTATATACGTGCAATTAAGTCTATTGGAACTGCATTTTGAATAAAATTAATGTTTTGTCTTTTGAGGGAATCTGCATGTCAGCTGACTGCATGATGTGTAATAATACACATACAACAGTACAAACAACACTAGAAAGTAAACGCCCATCTACATGGTGTGAAGAGGAAATGTCACATGAGCGGACTCTTTACACAAAGGTGCAGGCATGCTGGTGAAGTACGCCCACCCACTGTGGCTACTGCGGCTGCGAGTGGGTCACAACTCCCACAACTCTTCCACAACTCATCCACAACTCATACTACAACAGTGGGGAACACGTCTTGCAGGTGTGGCCTTGTAATGTACCGAGACGCCGGCCTTCTGTTGGCTGGGGGTCACGTACAGGTCCGCCACACCCACAGACATAGCCGGACAGATGAATGACCATGATTGCACTGGACAGGACCCATTGAAAGACAGTGGACCCATTGCCCAGCAGTGGACCCATTGCCCAGCAGTACCCATTGAAAGGAAGTCCATGTCAACATGGCCAATGGTGTGTGTCACAAAGGAAGGAATTTGCTGCGGAAGTGTGTCACATTGACCGGTATTGACACTTGTGTCAAACTGTACTGACACTTGCGTCACAAATTGTATGACACTAATAATGTCATACTACAACAACACGTGTGTAACACTACAATGACACTCGGCACACTGTATGGATATTTCTGTCACATTGTACTGAGTCATTGTACTACATTGTTCTACAAACAAACAAAATAGAAATAGATAAAGTTCTATCTCTAGAGTAATTCAAGATGTATCTACATCATCAGCATAATACAAGGGTAAAATGAAAGCTATACTATAAGTAATAAAAACACTACTCCATTGTATCCCGTTTAAAGCTTTGTGGCTTAATAAAACATGGCTTAGCCTAAAAGTTCATGAGGAACACAATCATGAAGAACACAATCATGAAGAACACAATCATGAAGAACACAATCATGAGGAACCTAAAAGTTTAGTCCAACAACAATATTCATTACTGCATTTCATTTGATAGTTTGCCCAGTATCAAAGATAACGAAAATACCTGTGTAGTGTGATCGAAGTCCAATGATCCTATGACAAAACTATTGCTTATAGACCATGACTAGTCTGTACATACTTGTGAAGTTGGCAATAGATCAAAATGAATCAGGCAAACATGCATTGTTTGCTTGACCCAGTGACTATAAATATTTACATGCAGATTCCCGGTATACATGGTATAGGCATTGTGACACCCCACTACCAGTACCAACTGTTCCTGTCTTAATTTTCACGTCCTGATCAGAAATATATATGCACCTCACACTGCCGTACACTGAATTCATTACCATAATTGTTAAATACAAGATCAGGTAACAGGTAAGCCACAGGTATTTGATTCCATGGCTTACAGATTTTTGTGTGATAATTTTGCATTGGAGGGGCAAGGTAGTCGAAAATAAATATAAATAAATATTTCAACAAATCAGTTGACTGTTCAATGATTGTTAATAATACATACAGATTGTCATGACGGATTGTGTCACTACCATTTTTTATTATAATTTTCTAATGACATCCGATCAGCGGGATATCATTTACAAATAATAATTTGTATTTCTAAAGAAAATGGAAAAAGATCATCATATTGATTGTTCGGTAAACCAGGAAATCAAATACGCGATTAGACAAACCAGAAACATATAATATTATATGAATATTGAAAATATAGGCACTAGCCGAGCTGTTCCATATAGAAAAGGTGTCACGTTTGACATGACTGATGACAACTCCAATCACTAGCTGTCACTATGTTACTGTATGCATATATATAAAAAACAGACTCTGGCACTGACTGCATAGTGAGACCCAGTTGGCAGTTGTTGGTTGATATACTCCAAGATAAGCCCTGTGTGCATGTCAGGGAAATAATCCCCTTGCTCATACGTACTTACATGTGTGCATCTAAATAATAATAGAACGTTCTGAGTTGTGTAAGTTTACTGTACAGCGTGCAACTGTGACCTGCGACCTCAGTGATCAAGAAAAGAATGGTTTGGGTGCATGGATTCCAATGGTAATGACAGACATAGAATATAAATTATTTTTCTAATACATTTCAATAGTATGGCATCTTGATGACAAGTAACTAGTACTATATCGTTAATGAAGTACTACCTACCTAGGATTTCATCAAATTCAATCCACTGTTCATTTAATCAAGTACTTTGCTGAGGGAAAATTGTAGATTGTTAGATTTCAGTGTAACAAAATGTTCTTAGCTATAATAGGACTCTAGACTATAAACATACGCCCAACATACAAGTTAAAATGCAAGCGCAATTTGCGAAAAACCTACTTTTTAAAATATAGAACCTTTGGTGCCTTTGTTACTTACACTGACTCGTCTTGTGGGCAAATAATTCAGAATGTTAGTCTGGAGTCCTGTTCTGTGTAATTTACAGTATGAAGTTCTAAGAACCCTTCATGAAACACAGACTACTGAGACTACACACATACACTTACACTTAGTATGTGTAAGACAGGAAACAGGTTCTACAGTATGTGACCCAGAACAGCAAAGTGATGTTACGCAACTATACATAACGAAACCCACAGATACTCCTAACATTCTAAAAAAATATTATAATTTATTTTTTTCTCAGACGCAGGCATTACATACACAGTACATATGTGGCAAGGATAGACACATTTATAATCAACTACATGTATTTCTTTCCTATATTAAATAAATAAATAATAGGTCATACAGGAAATGCAGTTTGAAGAGGGGGAAATAATAATAGATACAGCTAACATGATTATTTACTGTTAACCAGTGATCAGCAACAGGTGGCTTCACACTCACATTAATATATTGATTGCTTCATTTTTACATAACAGTATTTTTAGAATTACCTGGCATGTGTGTACCATAAACTGATATTGATTTTGACACAACAAAAATTGCTTTCTTTCTTACAAACTTGAAGCATGTATGTAATGCAGTTGTAACATGAATAATCCTGCACTTACTAAGTCTTAGGCTAATAATTAGTAATAAACATGTTAGACGTGGATCCAAACTTTAGTCATCAAACACTGCAACACCCTAGGTTTGGAATTGTACCCATGGCCATACCAAGGATCGAAATTAACACTAGCCTGGGCCATTTCTCCCAATGCTTAATTTAAAGTATCCTAACTTAATTGCTAGTAGAAAATCACAACATTTGTTATTTGTATCACTATTCGGTCTAGTAATTTTTAAAGTTATTTTCTATCGCTGTGTATATATGGAAAGTTTTTAAGAATACTGTCATGATGAAGCTCAAATTTGATATGGGGATACTGGTATATATGAACAAAACCTGAGTTGAGAATGAGTTCGTAATCAAAAATGTTTCATAAGCTTGGGGCCGGTATGCTCAGTAAAGTAAACTGTCCAAGAGGACACGGCAACAAAAATGCACGAAAAAAGTATTGATTTTGTTTACCTGTCCTGAAAAACTCCACACGGCTTCAGTCTTTAGCACATGTAAATATCCAGAGACTGCACCGACCGAGAGCATTTATAACACACCGCACAGAAAGTATACTACAACTTCCTCTGTTCTGCACACCCACACATAAACACAACACACCAGGGTCGCAGTGTGAATCTAGGATTTCGTCACAATGAATACTGAGTGCAGTCTAGTATACAGTCTAGTATAGGCTCTCCTCCCTTATACCGGTGATGACCAGGGCCAGTGGAGCAGTGAGTCAGCCTACAGAACACAATGAGCACCTCCTGGCCCCCACATTCCAGATGTGGACCACTGAATCAATGTGCTTCAGGGACTGGTCTACTGGGTCCATTCCTATAATGCTGCATACAGGTGTGGGTTATAATATAGGTTATGAATACTATGTCTTACTGAGCACTACGTGCAGGGACTTTTATACAGAAATAGCAGGCATGTAGTTGCAGATATGCAGATGCACCTACATCATTTCCTTGCTAACTTTGTTACAGTACTGCTGAATCCACATTCAATACCCCTGGGTCATTCAGTCTCAAATCACCCCAAAAAAATAAACTACATTTAAATTTAATTTTGTTTAGAATTAGTACTTTAAATTAATACAACACAATATTTTAATTGTAACATGTAATAATGCTGTGGTTTTTGTATTTAGTCTAGAGCCATTTTAAAGATTATTTCACTTATAACACTATTCTTACCACAATATAGATGTTACTTTTGTTGGTTTACACCAGCAATAAATATATAACACCCTATAACTCATAAGGAATTATAGATTACCTGTCGAGAATCAAATATTAATGCTGCTTAGGTCATGTTGGACCTGCACCAATAAATTTATGCCGCCCGATAAATCTATAATCGCGAGAACCATAATTTAGGTTGCTATTTGTTTTATAATGTAGATCCATGTTATCCATATATTTATAGTATGTTCAATTATGGCTTGATTATGGCTTGGTCTTTCAACATTTATTAATTATAATTTTCAAAGGATGGGGTGCACAGTTGGTGGAATATAATAAATAAAATTACTGTTATTTTCCAATTTGCGATAATCAGGTCAGCAGATATGTAAGCCATGGAATCAAATAACTATGGCCTTATATACATAGAAATACATTAGTCATGGATATGACATGTGATGTTATATGTTTGTTCCCATAACAAGCTTGCACCAGGTAAATTCTTGAAACAGTTTCAATTATCAATAGGGTCATGTGCAAATGACAGGACACCCACATTATATATAAATTCATTTGAAAATGAATAGCAGGTCAACAAACATAGGCTGTGGTAATTACAACACTAGAATTGCTGCCTTTTAATATTTTTTTTTATATATTTAATTTGAATTTGACCGCAGCCAATCAAAGCCTCGGCTAGATAAATGCTCAGGGTCGTTTGCACCGTTTAACATGTAAACCGGCCACTTATTGGCTAAAACTGCATAAGAGGCACATGATCAGAACGCAAGATTAACGTTTCACTGTTCGTCAAGGTGAGGTCAAA
>JAUTBX010122885.1:0-10794 GCA_032361465.1 Lepetodrilus tevnianus | reverse complement strand
CCTCTGGACCAACCAACCTACTCCATGATTATGGTACTACATGGACACACTGCTTCCCTCTGGACCAACCAACCTACCCCATGATTATGGTACTACATGGACACACTGCTTCCCTCTGGACCAACCAACCTACTCCATGATCATGGTACTACATGGACACACTGCTTCCCTCTGGACCAACCAACCTACTCCATGATTATGGTACTACATGGACACACTGCTTCCCTCTGGACCAACCAACCTACTCCATGATTGTAGTAGTGTACTGATCCACCTTACTTTACACCAATAACAACATTACAAACAACTCATAATCTCAAATTGACATGTATTAATTTGGTTCTCATGTTATACGGTAACCATGCCCAGAGATTACGAAACCTTTCTGAGTATGATTTCATGCTCAACTGTTCACAAATCCCAATACAAAAGTTGAGCACAAAATTATACTCAAAACATTTCTGTAATTTCGGGGGCTGGGGTCCGGGATGCAACCCACCTCCACTCCATTTGGGTAATGCATGGGTCCGCTGCGTTTCTGTGCCATGTATTGCTGGGGGTTGGGGTAGGGCCCTGGCCGCCTCGGGTACATGCTCATGCTGGGCATGGTAGGCTTGGTGGGCATTGGGCCCGGGCCCGGGCCTGGCCCCGGCACCGGATGTCCCCCCTGTCCCATCCCTGGCATGGGTCCCTGCATGCGCTGCTGGTTCATGCCTGGATACTGGTTGCTGTAGGGCTGACCTGGTTGCATCTGAAACCGAAAGATGAAAAACATGAAGTTTGTGTACGATGATGAAAGAGTTCAGCTGAAAGCATGACAAGATCATCAACTTGCATTGGAAAACATACAGTTCAATTCACAAAAGATCAAATACTGATACCAAAACAAAACATTAAATTGAATATTAGTTATTTCTTCAGTTCTCTTTTTCACAGTTGTAAAGTAAAAAAATATATATACTGCTTTCTGTGATCTCAAAACAGTCTTAAAAGTTGGTGCATAAATATTAAAATCTCTAGATGAACATTTATAATTGGCTTGGTAGAGATTAAAATTAAATCTGCCAAGAATTGGTGCTTTTACATTTATTTTCATCACAGAATTGTATTGTCCTACTCCATGGAATATAAGCCACATGGCATTTTATCCTCTCTTAATAAATGCTTATCATGCAACAAATTGTTTCTTGTTTAAAAATAAACTTTTATGATTATTCACGACTTCAGTTGCTCTGTGAATAATGCATGCAATGACAAAGAATTTGCTTCATGGTAAGCTTATACAACAGCTAAATATTGAAGCATTAAACCTTTTATATAGCTCTCATATTTTATTATAAACTTGGTAAAAGAGTAGATATTATTATGGATATTCTATAACTGTGTTGCTTAATAGAACATTTTTAACAATCACTGCAAAAGATCTGTGTGAAAGATGGAAACATTTCCTGCAAGTTTATCACTTTGATAAAAGTACAATTTATTTTAAACTGAAAGGGAAAAAATAAATTACAAACTAATTTAATCTTGATTTAATATAAAATCTCAGAGTATTTCAGATAATCTGCTAAATACAACCTATCTAATATTTTAATAATAATTACAAACCACTTTTCTTACCAAGTAAACGCGAATATAAAATCAACGAAACATTACACTATTAATTATAGTCCCACACACCTTACAAGCAATCACTGAAATAGCCGACGATGACATAAACTCAATAGGCATATTAACAGCAGGACGCATAGAAATATCAGCTTTGAAATTTAGTGCTTTTCGTGCAATGTACAAACATATCAAGATCAAAGGAATCAACATCAAAGGCGACAATTCATAGATACTTTCATTAATGTATAGAAAAAATAGAAAATTACATAAAAATTACATATTCATTTTATACATACATATCTTTGTTTAGCATTCCTTTTCAGTGATTTCTATGCATACTTTTTTCAACATTTCAATATTCAATATTCAATATTCAACCAACATATTGTACATATCCATGTACATGTTGATTTGGTTGCTAATGTAGAATGATGAATGAATAAATAAATGAATGAATGATTCAATGAATTCAATGAATGAAATAGTGAAAATATTTCACCCATACACAATGATAGGAGATAATGATGAAAACCTATCCACAAAATGTTGATTAGTTAATTTTACACTTGCTAGGTTAGGTATGAAGAAACCCGCAATACACCAGAGAACCTTGGATGATAAGTGCACTGAATGAATGGAGAGATTTGCATCCTATCACAATATCATCTCCAAAGGTAACATCACATATGCACATCAGTAATGCCTGCCCATCTCACTATCTGCAGCCAATTTGACACCAAAATCTGATAATCAAAGTATCGAAATAGACAGGAATGACCACCAACCTGCTGTATCTGAAGTGAATTTCAGAGGAATAAACCACTCTGTACATTTAATTGGTTCCGCTATCACTTATATGTAATGTTAAATCACACTACCTGCGACCAATTCCATAACAAAACATTGAGAAAGATAAACCTCTAAGTATCGAAATAGACAGCAGAGTTGCCACGAATCAGTTGCATTTAAGGTCAATACAGGTGGTTCACATCTAAGTATTGAAATAGACTCCTGAGAGATAGATAGAGAGAGAGAGAGAGAGAGAGAGAGAGAGAGAGAGACAGAGAGAGAGAGAGAGAGAGAGAGAGAGAGAGAGAGAGAGAGAGAGAAAGAGAGAGAGAGAGAGAGAGAGAGAGAGAGATAGAGATAGAGATAGAGATAGAGATAGAGATAGAGATAGAGATATATATATATATATATAGAGAGAGAGAGAGAGAGAGAAAGAGGGGTGGGGAAGAGACAGTTGCCACCAACATTCTGCATCTGAGTTCCATACTAGTGGTTCACCTCTAAGTATCGAAATAGACAGGAGAGAGAGAGAGAGAGATATATAGGGAGAAAGAATTACCACCAACCTGCTGCATTTAAAGTCAATACTGGTGGTTCATCTAAATATCGAAATAGAATGGAGAGAGAAAGATTTGCAATCAACCTGCTGCATCCTAGGTTGATACTGGTGGTTCATCTATATAATAAGTATCGAAATAGACAGGGAATAGGGAGAGAGAGTTGCCACCAATCTGCTGCATCTGAGGTCGATACTGGTGGTTCACCTCTAAATATCGAAATAGACAGGAGAGAGAGAGTTGCCACCAACCTGCTGCATCTGAGGTCCATACTGGTGGTTGTTCATGTTCATCTGCATGTTCATGTTCATCTGCTGCTGCTGCTGGTTCTGCTGCTCTTGCTGCAACGCGACCATGCTTGCTGTTGCTGTGGCTGTTGCCGTTGCCGTTGCTGCCGCTGCTACGAATGCTGCTGCTGACAGTGCTGCAGGGGGTGCCGTGTACTCAGACTGCGCGGATACTGGCGGTCCTGGGTTCGCACCTGGCGTGTTTGGGGTTGGTGGGTATCCACTGCAAGAAAGAAATTAACGACAAGTTTAGCAACGATAGTAGTTTGAACTTTTCAATTCAAATTAAAAACCTTTTTGTTGTAGATTCAATATAAATGTTGTTTTACATTCCCTCATGTCAAACCAATACAATACTGTCAAAACATTTACAATAACACCTCGGACTGCATTCACAAACAAGGCTACACTGATTCATATATCCAGGTAAATGCATAACATTCAACATAAACTGTTCATTTCAAGACATTTTTCATTCAGACAGTGGCAAAGAAGACATCAAAAACAATAAATTTCAAAAACTATCAATGAAGATGAAAACAAGGAATGTTCAGCTCTACCAACTTCAATTTTGGACACTACTGAATATAGAAAAAAAATAACATTTTAAAAACGAATACCAAAATGTTCGCCAGTACAAACCTGGGTCTGGGTTCGCGTCTGTACGGTGGCATAACCTGGTTGTACGGCGATCCCTTCTGCAGCTGGTTGCCCGGAAACCCTTGCTGCTGCTGGTTATACCCCGTGGCTGTCATGGTGGTGTTGGTGAATCCCGGGGTGGGGTTGCTGTGGGTGAAGGGACCACTCTGGGTGGTCTGCGTCACACCCCACACCGTGGTCACCACCGACAGTCCCGGTTGACCCTGGCTGGGCCCGCCCCACCCTCCATTGGGGTCGCCGCTGAAACATCCAAGACGAAGCAAACATTTAGCACTTTCGGTACCTTTACCTTACCTCCTACACCAAGTGAAAATCCGTCCGAAAAGACGCAAGGAAAATCCGAGTTTGAAACGTTCGCCCTTACCATTGAAGCAGTGATCGCAACATTCGCGGAGAATTTTTTAAACAGGGAGTATAACGTAGGTTTTAATTTCTTTTCATGCTAAGTCACATTCATGCTCGTATTTCTCTCCTCGTCGGGAGCTCTAAAACTGGCGTTTTTTCAAGTGCATGTCTCAAATTGCCTCCCTTTGCACAGCAGAATAGGCAGTAAACAAACACGATGTCTTGCGGTACAGGAATTTTGTGGTTTATTCCTCTGCAAGCAAAGGACGTTTGCTTAAACTCGGACGTTTCACAGGGTCGCATTTTCAACTCCAGTGTCGAAGAGGACTTGTTTATTTGCTACAGCTTCACAGGAATGAGCACTTTTCGATACATTCCCAACCAGGGCCGACTGAATTCTGGGGGACTTAGTGGCAAGTTATTATTGTCCATTATTACACACTCTACGTGGAACTAAAATACACATTGCATTGCATGCGCGATATTGCATCGACATGACACTTGAGGCGTTTTAGAAGATACTTATAACAAAACTCAAAAGTAATTCATTATTAAATTTTAAAGTTTTTAAATTAAAACACTTCTTTTATTAATATCAAATAAAATAGAGCATCCAGATGTAGAATAAAACTGTCTGAAAAATGTATAAATATGTATGAAACTGTGTAACAACTTGAGAACAAAACCAATCCCATATAATGAAAACGAATCACTGACATGACTGAGCTATGACAACTACGCCTAGATACATCTAAATATACATACTACTGTGTAAGTACGGTATATATAAAATAAAAAACATACTAGAGGACAATGCTTCGGTTCTGATATTTCAAAACAAACAGCGTAAATCACATTCCAATCAAAATCAAACTGGCAATAAGCCTCCTCGAAAAATATCTACCAAGTGAAGAATGCCCTCGATTAGAGGTTGACGCAACTGTTAAGACAAAACATCTGTCAATAATCGCGAAGATGACAACGCACATGCTGCTCGATCGAGTTCGTAAAAAAATTATGAGATGAGAAATTGCCCGAGAACAATAGACCGCTGGACTGCATGTATATATTTAGTCCAGTTGTTTTAATCCCCAGTGGAGTAGCTATCCATCGCAGTCTCGTTAAATATGTAGCTGGTTAAATATGTACACTGTAAGCATGAAACAGCACAAGTTACACCTCCTTCAAGAATTATTTTTAGCCCGACACTACAAATTTGCTTAAACATGATCCACCGATGTCTACAAATGACCTACATTTAGTGTTAACCTGTTGTCTTAAAATCTTTGGTGTCGGTGGTAAAGAAGTATAATGCGCCCTCTGTAGAAACAGATAATATCGCATAAATCCCCCCCCCCCTCCCCCGATATAACCTAGCTAGCAGTGGGTTAACAGGACTCCAAATAGGAGACAAATCATTCAAGTTTGCTCTGGAGTCTTCCCTCTAGCCTGCCTCGTTATAGCGCGGAAACATGCCACACGCGCAAACGCAGGCCCATTTGGGCGAAAATAAACACAAAACATGGAGACTCGGCATCCACAGCTGCGTATTTACATAACTCCTGTCGCTAACACGCTACTCCCGACAGTTTAGCACATCCTGCTGTATAACGAGGTGAGGCCAGCCCTCAGGTATTGGCTGATAAACACACAAAGAGCAAACAAGTGAATGGTAACCTCAGAATAGAGAGTTCAAGAGCTCCTGTCAGAGTTGTGTTCCCCGCCACTGTTTCCATGTAAATCCAATTTTATCCCAGGTGAGAGGGAGCCGGGGTACTCCGGGTGCGAGTCGGGTCCTCCTCCTCAGGGTTCCTCCGTCCTCACACGATCAGACTCCGTGAGTTAAAACACTCCACTTCTCGGGTCCCATTCATCATCTGCACTGTGCAGAAGTCTGCTCTTGATTGCGGTGTTACCAGCCAAGTGAGAGTCAGTCAGTCAGTCAGTCAGTTAGTGTCTGGGCTTAGCCAGGGAATCCCGCTCTCTCTCTGTGTCTCTCACTCTGGCGTAAAACGAAAACCACCAGCACAGTTTTAGCTTGGGGTCAGCGGGAGTCGTTCATGAGAAGGGGTTATCAACATGCCGAGTCGAGCTGGAAGCGGGCAGGTGATCTTCGGCCTACATGTGTATCAGTATCTGTATCGCCTTCCACATCGCCGAGGCACAATCACAAACGCAGACTTTCCGTTCCCCGTGACGTCACGGAACGCCGTCACTGATCACGACGGAGAAGAGAAAAACACAGGCAGGGGGCGACCTGATTGAAGTATCTACCGATATGATTAGCAGCAGTTGTTATTGCCCAATCACCAGATGTCTGGTTAACACTTCGCATCCCATGATTATCCTCGCAAACATCTGTTCCGTCGATTCAGTGTCGTCAATTCCGTCAAACCCACAGTCTCTCAAATACCCAACCCACTACAATGTAAGTACGATGGTTTATTAATGGAAAGAAGAGGAGATAGAGAGAAAGAAAAAAACACACACACCACTTTCTGATTACTAGCGGCAGACGCAGATCTATTAAAACCTCGATCAATGCCGTTCCTTCGACTCGCGGTCACATGACTACCATTAGCAACCAGATGGCTTTTGTTTCAATTATAGGCCATACCAAAATAATACTCCTACACAGTTTTAACACTAGTCATTCCTCGCGTCGTCGCATAACAGATAACGATTTTACTTACAGTACATCCTTATATGATGTAGCGATGGAATTGTCCCATTGTTAAATTAATTATCTAATTCTGACACCTTGGTAATCCTGTGGGTATTATGCCAGGGAAATTCTACTTCGATCTGGGGTATTATGTTGGAATGGAAGTAGCAGTATTAATTATACATGACAAGAAACAAGCCTAATGCAAGGCTTTTGGGTCTCAAATTGATTACGGCTGGGTAACCTATTATAGCTGGCTAAAAATAGACTGCATACCCATATTCTGGGTATTCCCCTAAAATAATAAACTTTGGGAAAATAAGCCTATTTTAGTCTTGGTTTTGCTTGGGATTTTAACACTAATTTTCATTGGCATTGTGGTCTGGCAATATGGGAAGAAAATCTGGAATAACCATTTATCAGTGTTAATATTTGTATGGGATTTATTTTTATATTATTTCTCGTCGACTTCATAGTATGGCAGTGTGGGAGTAGATTCCGGAATCACCAAATATCAGTTTTAACTTTGCATGGGATTTAAAATATTATTCCTCGTCGACATTACGTTTTGCGAGAAAATCCTGAAATATCCATTGTATATCGACAGCAAGACCCACAAGTCGTAAATGTCTGTTCACACAAGACACGCATGACAATTCAACACTTATCTACGGACACCCTACATCCCAGTCATTCCTTGCATGTGGAAGACAATAATACTGTGAGGGATTCGAACACAGAACCTTTAGTACAGTATTCTGACGCATGGAGCAGTTTCCGGCCAACAGTAGCCAACCATTGCTACCGGTGTTTGTCTCATGGTGTGTGTGTGTGGGGGGTGTGTCTGTCTTGTCGCGTTGGTATTCAGTTCATAGTAAATACCACACAGACCAAATGACCGACTCGACTTTCAACTGACATGCAGGAAGTGGCGTACATTTAGAAAGTGTGTCAGACATGTAGTGTGTGTTTGACTTGAACAGTTTGCAAGGAAAATAATAAAAAAATATATTAATATTAATAAAACAATAATAACGTGAACATTTATATTGCACTACATATATACGGTAGCACTTTATTACTACCCCGGTCAATGGATATGTGTGCCCCAATTCCTTCTAAACTCCCTGGGGAGTATGCAATCGATAACTATGTACTACAGTAATTTGGTATTTCAATATGTCTGGAAGCTCAGGCTTGTACTCAACAACCAAGGATGACTTTTCTCTCTAATTTATTTTAATTTTAATTGAGGTTTCGAGCTGCTTTCAAGATTAGTTCACTTACATAAAGGCGGGTCGGTTTATGGCAGGTTATGGCATGGATAATGATGTTAGCATAAAAATCAAATGTAGCTATACACAGTATCACGAAAATATAATATTACTATTAACCTAGCCAGGAGAGGGTTAAATCAATTCTGTAATGCACACACAACAGGATTCGATCTGCCACCAGTGTGTTCAGCAATGCATGTACCACAGTACATAAGCAGTGGTATGCTGTGAACATGGCGAAGTGAGCCGGCTATCAATCGTGCAATCAAGCTCAGCACACAGCTGTTGGTGGATAACTGGGTCATAATCACCTCTTCTTGGTCTCTTCCTATTCGTGTGGACACAGGTTCGATATACAGCTCTTTCACTGCCGACTGCCACCAGCGGGCTTATTGATCAGGAAGAGAGACCTCGAGACTGTTCTCTCCCATCAGCTGACAAAATGCCTAGTTCTGTCAACAGAGGTACTGACAGAATGCTTAGCTCTGTCAACAGAGGTACTGACAGAATGCCTAGCTCTGTCAACAGAGGTACTGCCAGAAAGCCTAGTTCTGTCAACAGAGGTACTGACAGAAAGCCTAGTTCTGTCAACAGAGGTACTGCCAGAATGCTTAGCTCTGTCAACAGAGGTACTGACAGAAAGCCTAGTTCTGTCAACAGAGGTACTGCCAGAATGCTTAGCTCTGTCAACAGAGGTACTGACAGAATGCCTAGCTCTATCAACAATGGTACTGATAGAATGCCTATCTCTGTCAACAGCAGTACTGACAGAATGCCTAGATACTGACAGAATGCCTAGATCTGTCAACAGCGGTACTGACCGATGATAGAATATCTAGCTCTATCAAAAGCAGTATTGACAGAAAGCCTAGCTCTGTCATCAGTACAGTAGTAGTTGCCATACAGAATGCCTATCTCTGTCAACTGCGCCCAATACAGTCAGCTGTACACTTGCAGTACTTAGCCGCGGAGAAATGCCAGCAAAATCACTAGGTCAGAGGTTAACATCGCTCTGCCTTTCTCTGAATCAATAACATGGCTAATGTGCGAATCATGGCTGTGCTCACCACAGAAGCAGACAGTCTCTGCTAGCTGTGGTCTCTCTCTGCTAACAGTGACCACAGCCGGAACGCAAAACATAACATTAGGACATAATTGTCATATGAAGGGTCACGGCATAAAGCTGCTGCAACTGACCTGCCTGAAGCAGAGCTCAGGACAAATTAATAATTCCCCGCAGAGGACAAGTACATTACCTCTGCCGTTAGGACAAGATTCGTAATCTCGGTCAGGTAGATTCAAATCTATGGTTTAAGGTAGTGACAAGATTTGTAATCTCAGGTAGATTGATATCTATGCTAGGTAATGATAAATTTATGGTTTCTGCTGGATTAGGACAAGTTGATAATCTGTGTCGGGTTGGGACAATTTAATTAACGTGTTGCCACTGGTTACGAGATAATGGTGAAATCAATCCGGTCCTACGCAGGCCCGCTCAGTCTCATCGGACTCGAGTGACATTGATGAAATTCCACGTCACACGCTCGTGCAAGTATGCACCCGCACAAGCTGGCTAGACACACAGAATAAACTTCAGCATAGATACCCCTTACCTCAGTGAGCGAGTGAGTGTTTATTGACCTCAGAATAAGAAATGCAACAGTCTATTTGTCCTAAAGATTAATTCACCATTTTGATAATAATTGATGAAAAAATGTATTCACAAATTAATATCCAATTTATTTTTCTATTTTAGTTTTTTAATTATGATTTCCATTATTAAACATCAGCATAGATACCCCTCACCTCCGTATTAACAATATAAGTCTATTTGTCCTTGAGTAGCCGGCTTTGTGGCATAATAGTTAGAGCGTCGGCCCGGAGTGCGGAAGGTCGCGGGTTCGATCCCTGGTCGCATCATACCAAAAGATGTTAAAAGGTGGTACTTGTTGTTTCCCTGCTTGGCGCTCAGCATTAAATGGGTAAAGCAAGGACTGGCCAGCTCGGAGTCAGTATACTGTGTCTGATTGGGGTATCATTATTCTATCTGCGACATGATATTCTAAGTGAACTAGCATTATAAAAACACTATCATAATATTGATGAAAACACTATAAAAACACTATCATAATATTGATGAAAACAATATTCACAAATTAATATCAGATTAATTTTAATTTTAGTTTTTAATTTTTATTTATTATTATTATAAATAGATATCCGATTCATTTCTTTTAGTTATAATTTTTTATTTTGGAATTATTTATCTATGTAATGAGCATCTTTCAAATTCATTGTCTGATTTAAGGTGTACATTAGAAAGAGACACTGATAAATCAATAACATCTGATTTTTAAATTAAATCTGACTAAAATACATGTACCGTAGTTTTGAATGAAACCTGTCTAAATATATGTGGTGACAACCGGTTTTAGTATATTTCCTGGTTTATGGTGTACAAGGATTTAATGGTTTCTGGTGTACAAGGATTTAACAGTTTCTGGTGTACAAGGATTTAACGGTTTCTGGTGTACAAGGATTTAATGGTTTCTGGTGTACAAGGATTTAACAGTTTCTGGTGTACAAGGATTTAACGGTTTCTG
>JAUTBX010122874.1:0-10795 GCA_032361465.1 Lepetodrilus tevnianus | reverse complement strand
CACACACACACACACACACACACACACACACACACACACACACACACACATAGATATATACACACACACACACACACACACACACACACACACACACATACACACTAAATTGATACGACAAAAAAGGCTACTGGCTCTTAATTCATGTTGTTGAGTATACTGCACTGAGATATATTTGTTATTTTGAAGCGTTTTCATATTTGGGATGTAATTTCTGAAGGAAAAAATAATAAAATATTATCATATTAAAAGTTCCTTTCAGACGTGATATTTATATAATTGTTCTTGTTAATTTATTAATATAAAAAGAAGCCATTGTCAGTAATCTGTTCATTATCAGATCATTTTAATCATATTCATTTTTAATGGAATCAAGAATTAACACGCAATTTTGTCATCAGCATTTGAAATATGGCATCTAATTACAAGGAATTATTCTAGGGTCAACATGCTAATATAGAAATTCTCTGATAAAATCTGTGGGTGTTTTTCTGCAAGAAAATGTCCAGCTTGAATTAGCCTATTAGGGATGAATTAATGGTCAGTTGTGTGAATTAGCCTATTAGGGATGAATTAATGGTCAGTTGTGTGAATTAGCCTATTAGGGATGAATTAATGGTCAGTTGTGTGAATTTATCATTTCTTTCTGTGTATTGTTTTACTTTCTATTCATCAACATCAAATTTCACAAGCTATTACTGTTTTCCAATCAACCAGAAAGTTAAATTATTATCTATTTGTCTGGTTTTGTCCTCATCCATATTAAGTGAAATTCCTTTCAGAGTTTACACGAGTTTAAGAAATCTGTTTCCTACTTTTCTTTCTTTGTAACAACTGTACGTTTCCTTCCTTTAAGTGCCCCTGTACCTCCAATGCCAAAAATAGTCCCCAACCAACAGATGGCTTTCCGTTATGACTTTCCAAGACTTTGAGATGGTAAGGACTACATATAGTCCTGTTTGACGCAGTACGTCCCTCATCTGGTACTGTTAGACGCTCAGTTGGTGTCTTGTCTTACCACATCACGGCTGTGGAACAGTTGAAAGACCGGAAGACGGCAAAAACAGAAGTCATTGGTTACCAGAGATAAGATTCCATTCCGTGTCAGGGGCCAGAAGTTTCATGGTCTTTACAGAGCGGATTCTTTTGCTTGTTTTTTAAACATAAAGGAAGACAGCGTTATCTCGTAATTTCCTCTTTTCTTTTTTTTCATTGCTATATATTTGGAAACTGCAGTTGTCTTCAGCTATCAGAAGGTTAAGGTACTAGTGATAGAAAAAAAATATGACACAACCATTTTATTTTATGTAGATTCATATGTGTGATACAACCAGTGTTCGAAATTACCGCTGGCCCGCTGGCCCGGCCATTTCTCACAATGCTAAAGGTATCCTAAGGGCCAGTAGAAATTCATGGTTTTTATAAACATTTGTTATTTGTATCATTATTCGGGCCAGTAGTTTTTCAGCGGTAATTTCTAACACTGGATACAACTTGCCAAGCACTATCTAAATGGCACTGTTACTCTAAAACATAGACTACTGTGTCAGATTAATTGTAATGAATCAAATATAGTAAGCACAAAAAGTTGGAACATTTTAAATATATACTCAATACCATGTGAGCATAAGTCTAGTTTTTTTCTTTTAGTTTATATTTACACCAATAATCTATTCTTTTTCCTTTTACTTTTTATTTAATCCAATCTGACAAGCTAAGTCTGCAGTACTATACCTTTAAATCATTGATTACTTTCAAGTCTTTATGCTGAAACTAGTAAAAAGGAATTAAAGAAAAAAAACTAATTGAGACAACATAAACGGTACCGGGTATTATATACTGAAATGCTATTTCACCAACTATGACCATCACTAGAAGGCAGATAATTAAAATCTTAAGTTGTGTTACCTTCCAGGCTGATACAAGTCCAGAAATTTCACTTTTTTTAAATAACATTGATGAATTATTGATAGACAATGGATTGAGGAATGTGAGACTCTCTGCACTTGGTGGCGGTTGTGCTGCAAAGTACCCATAGCTCTAAAACATCATTAGGAGAAGTCACAGGGGACGGACTCTATGTTGAGGGTTGCTTCCCGAACACGTCCTTGGCAACAAGACCGCCTTGAACTACTTCCTTGTCTTGTCGTCATGCGGGCTGCTACCTGACTCCAGCTCTTCTCAAAGCTAGAACCAAGGCTTCCTCCATGTCTTGAAGTGTCCAGCAGTATGACAGCATCATCCACACCTTCGTGAAGCCGGTCCTCGGTCCTAGGGGCGCAGCTTCCAGACAATGTCCTCTATATTACTGCTCACAGAGTTTCTCAGCGGGTAGATGAAATGAATTGGCTTCGGTCACAAATTCATCCTGGAGCTGGCTGTATGTTATTAATCATTCAGCTTCTTGCAGATTGTTGAGGACAGAAGTCTCCATGATGTGGCCTACAGGTATATTTAGTCATTTCTTTTTATTCATGTATTTTAATTAATCAAAAAGTTGGAAAGAGTTTAGAAAGGTTGAAAAAGTATGTAACTGTTAGCATGTGGTCGAGGTTTGAGGTGTTATATATATTGATACATGATGAAGGATTTTGACATGCTGTACCTTTGATTTTACACTTTGTAAATGGTTTATCATTAAAGTCTTGTCTTTTATCCTAATACTTAGCACTGTCATCATCACTACTATCTATAATTGTCAGTACTAGCTTTAAAGCAATACTGAAAGTGGCTCTAAGACCTCAATTCAGATTTCACCTCCATAATATTTTTAAAATAAAATAAAACATTAAATAAAATAAACAAAACAAATCAATCAATCTCAATCAATAAATAATAATATATCAATGAATACATCAATAAATACGTAGACAAGCAAACAAACACATCATCGTCACCATCATCACCATCATCATGACTAGCAGTAGCAACAGTAGCAATGGTACCGAGCTGATGTCACCCACACCACAGTTATCAGTTAGAGTGTTACGCCCAGTGTTTGAGAAGGGTGACTTTCTCTGGACTGTAACCGGACTGAGTTGACTCCGGCACTGGGAGTGATCAGAGATCAATATCGCAGACAGAGTTGTGGGACGTTGGCCGCCGTCCTCCGTGGTGTGCTGTGGTGTGCTGCATCCTTCGCCTCACTTCACACGCCAGTAATAATGACACCAGGCATGTAATGAACCATCATGGACGAGAGGACACCCTCGCTTAGTCGCTCTCAGGATGTTTTGTATCATACAGATGTTAATTTGATAAGGATGCAATTGGACGGTTTATTTGAATATTTAGGACGGTCAGTTGGTAAGGATTCGAGATTCGTGTCGTAAAGCCAATGAAGCTGTTTTTTTCTCTCTCTCCATCATCCATGTTCCGCTGAATGGGCGTTAGTCATGTATGTTCCGACATCCGATGACATCATGAATCATCAGCCATTTCTTGACTGATTCTTGAAGGATTATTTGCATAATTTATTCACGATTTATATGTTTGATACATACAGACTGATTAACATTTCTCTGAATGTCTGACTCATAAAGTCTTCGCATCGTTGACAGTCACATGTTTTTTCTGGATTCTTCTCTATAATGTTGTTTTTATGATAATTTCAGAATATGTGGTCATGGTTGAGGAGCATGCCGTTCTGTGATCAGTGGAGACATTATAGCTGATGAAATTACAGTGTATCGGTATCATTGGTACATCTTGTTCATGTTTTTATTCTCCACAGTAATTTTAAGGCATGGTACATGACAAGGCTAACACAATCAACTGGTCAATTAGTTCATCAACTGCTGACTAGTAAATTAGGTAATTTTATTGAAATAAATATATTAGTAAAGAAATACTTTTTCAATAAGAAACTAAATGGGTAGATGTTATCTCTTGGTTGCTGATAGTGGTAGTTTTTTTAATTCCAATGTGTCAACATGTTCCTTATGTTGGACAGGTGTAGGGACCCTTCTCAACAGATAGTCAACTATCCTTCCATAATAACTGGTTGTTTTATTCAACTACAGCTGCACATCCATTGTCCATTTGTGTACACACGTCTTCTATTGCTTCTGAAATCATAGATAATGAAATGACTGTTAAAAAGCATGAAGTGTTAAATGGATCAGATACAATTTCACATTTCTCAGTTGTAGATAGCTGACAATCAATATAGCGTTAACCCAGCTGTGTACAGTTGGGGATGTGTTATCGTTCCTGTGGAAATTATAGCCTGAAAATAATTTTTAGATTATTTTTTTGTTTGTTAGTTTTTAACATGTGACAAACGATAATGCCTTTGCATATCGTTTTGATGTCAAATAGGAAAGTTGGTCTTTTTGGAGATTGTATCAGGAAATTGAACATTGTAAAAAGATGAGCAATTTTCCCTTTGAGATTTCGATGCAACTTAATACATTTTTGTCAAGAATGTATCAGACATTTTTTTTGAAGTGATAGGAAATTAATAACTGACATGTGGCCTACATTTCTGTTAACTCTTTGGAAGCTATGTGTCAATCAGTTAATCTATTTTCAAGGTGACCACATCTAAAATTTTCATTTTGTTTCCACGATTTATATTTTTCAAGCAATTTTTCTAAGAAATGTTATCTATGTAATGCTGATTTTTATTTTACATGTCAACCAGCCTCAATAAATTCTTGGGTTAACATAAAATAGATCAAGCAAAAATAGTGAAACCTCATATTAATGGAGAGAGAGAGAAAGCAATGTTATCTTGTCATGCTTTTTAGAAATATCTTGTCCTATTGCACATTCCTTTATGTAATGCAACTGTTTGCTACGACCCTTGGTGTGCTGTATAGGTACTACATGGTTTGGAGAGGTGTGCTTATCTAGTCAGTGATCCCTTGAGACGCAGCAGAGGGGCGGTATGCAAGGTGATAGTCTTATCTCCCTCTCTTTATGGCTTGCGGTCCTCTTTTCTGTGTACCCCGAGATCAGCCATGGAGAAAAGAGGGGGAGAAAGAAGCTGATCAGATGTCATCCCCAGAATCAGACATATGCCTCATTTCATCTCCAGAATGTGCGGGTTTTGAATGTCAGAGGTTTATGATCTTTGCCCAATAAAGTGGTTGTAATGTATGCCACTGCAGTCCTATTCATTGTTATGATTGTCATGATTTGTAAACTAAAAATATTTTAGTACATTAATAAGAATAATGATCCACATCAAATAATATTGACAATGATTCAAAGAAATCTTCAGAAAACCTCCCTGAAAAGAAATAGGTGACATTCGTTATGCATCTTATACATGGGACTGCTTTGTGAGAAGCTCCCAGTCTTGCTGGAATCACAGCGTTGAGGAGACGACCCTCTGTGATGTTAATTATCACCTATCCAATAAAATAAAATCATTTGATGGCTTTCCAAGACATTACCATCACCAAGGTATGTCGTAAACTGCTGCATGGTGCTGTAGGTATCTCCTCGGCCAGGCACACATTCCATCCGGGGATCAGATTGACCACCAGATGGCTGTCCAGATTTGGTGTTGGGTGGCGGTGATAGCTCTGGTCAGCTGGTTGGAGAGACAGAGGCTGCCTGGTCAGCAAGGTTCAAAGGACAAGGGGTAATGGACCTCAGAAGGGGGGCATCAACTCCGGACATAGCATCCAGCTGCAATCCTGTACAGCTGCAAAGAATTCCTGTGCAGCTGAAGTCTCCAAAATGCCAGCTTCTGGAACTGTCTGGAAAGCAGGAACTGCTGAGGCTTAGTTATGTAACTGTGTCTTGTGATATACTTAATATTTGGGGAATCTAATGCTAAACATGTGTCATGTAACTCAGCAGTGTATGGCCCATAATGTTTCCTCTCAATTTAGTAGATTAGGCTAGGGGTTCCCTCGCTGAAGATGGTAGGGGTATTGGGGCTGCCTCACTAAGGTTGGTAGGTATAGGGATATCTGAAACACAGAAACAATAGAATTGCTCATACATCAAAGCCCTCCTTTGAAGTTCAAATAGTAAATCTGATGAATCAGCAGGAATTACATGTAACATCAAACCAGCATCCCTATTTTGTCAGCTTATTCAGTGACTATGTTGTTCAGTATTGTCAGCAATATCGTCATCCCTACTTTAAAGGAAGCTAAGGTGTGCGTTGTGTGCTCAAACCTGATATTGTCAACTTGTGAAGGGATATGTTTGTGTTGTTGTGTGAGTATACCCAGTGTGACTATGTGAGTAACAACTGGCTAATCACACATGTCAGATCGACCCGCCACAAAGAAGCATTGCCAATTGAATCACACTGTTTACTCATTGAAGTCATTATCTCTATGTTCTTTAAAGCGACACAAACTGACACAATCTGTCCAATAGCCGGGGTGCTGAGAGTGCCCACACAAATGTCTAAGACGCATCCTGCGGAATTGATTGTGTGAAGTGTCTCATAGTTCTTGCTTCATCCAGTAAATTTCTGTAACCTCCCATTGTCATCAGTCTGAATATCATGTACATGTGTATACTGTAACCTCCCATTGTCATATGTCTGAATATCATGTACATGTGTATACTGTAACCTCCCATTGTCATCTGTCTGAATATCATGTACATGTGTATACTGTAACCTCCCATTGTCATCAGTCTGAATAGCCTGTACATGTGTATACTGTAACCTCCCATTGTCATCTGTCTGATTATCATGTACATGTGTATACTGTAACCCTCTCCCTGCCGGGTCAGGCACAGGCACTGCTCTTCAGGGCATCTTTGGTCGCCTCCAGCATGAAGAGGGTTAATGTCAATACTATCTTGGTGTCATTAGGTGCCAATCCAATGAAGGCATTATACATGCAAACAGGGATTACAAACTTGCTGTATCTGTTATTTCTTCTGGCCATTTTTGCTATTAATATTTCATTATTTTAATTGTATCAGTATGTACAAGTCACGATGTGTGATACTTGCAGGTGCATTATCTGATTCAACAAACACACTCGATGTCTCAATAGGTACTTGCGGGTTCTGGGATGGGGAGGAGGTGGAGGGGGGGGGGGGGCTGTCTTTAAGGGAGGGAGAATTGTTCAATTTCTCTGCCCCATCTGTCTTGAGACAGTGAAAGGCTTCAAGAAAACTTATCTCAAAATCTCTCAACTCGCATGACATTGCTTTAGCAACTAAAAAAAAAATCATATATTTTGGGAATGGAGCTCGTCAGTATTTTTGTGCTTTCATTATAGTAGCTGCGGGCAAAAACATACTTTCTTAAATTGTTACACGACATAAATATGGAGAGAAAAAAGCATTGTTGCAGAGCTGAAGATAGAATGTGATTTGCGAGAACAAATGTGGCCAAGTTATTATCGAGTACCAAAAACTACTTTTGTAAAACAAAATAAACTTTCGTTTATCAATGTGTCAGGTACAAACTTGATAACTTGTCTGAAAAAAGATGCAGTCTGACTTTTCTTCAAACTTTTACAATGCAGTCTCATTTTTCTTCAAACTTTAACAACTAGACTACACTGATAAGCATGCTTTTGATGGTTTTCTTTCAATCTTTGTAACCTTATTCAGTTCTCTTAATATTGTTTTTGTAGTTTATGTATGAAGACAAGTTTAGTGTCATCCATCACAATAAGTCAAGACTCTGACAACAAACTAAAGTAATTATCTTTTATGAATGTGAACAAATGTTAAAACAAATGTGACCAAAGCATTACACTGTAACACTGCTATCTTCTAAAGGTTTGATCGTTACAGAGACTAATGTCACTAATGACGCCTGGTAGAAAATTATAAATCATACCAGAAAGTGAAGAGAGCCAGAATCTGGTCAATGGACTTAGATAATGAACTTTAATGTATAAGTCTATCCCCTTACAAAGGTAATGATATATTGGAGACTTGTAAACATCACATGATAGTATATTAGGAATCGTAACAGAAAGTTGATTTTATATACATGAAGTGAGCAGGAATTTGGTCACAAGGGGAAACAGGTAATGAACTTTAGTGTACAAGTCCCTCCCCTTGCCCCCTTGCCCCCTCCCTCACCATCCCCATGGTAGAGACACACTGGTGTCTGTCAGCATATGTCCCCCATCAGTCAGCCCGGGGTAATTACAGGGATATTTACCTACAAGAGTCTCCTGCCCACAGATAAGAACTTCTCCTGCAGCTGCTACTGGGCATCACAGTGGCTGCTTAATCCTCCTCCTTGCTTTGTCAACCTCCCAGTGGCTGCTGAATCCTCCTCCTTGCTTTGTCAACCTCCCACAGCTGAGGGGTGTCTACAGTAACCCAGGGAGGGTTCCAGGGTCGCTGGGGGGCATTACTGGGGACCCTGATGGCTTCCACGGGAGCCGGAGGATTCCAAGGGTACCTGGGGAGGGTTCCACAGTAGCTGGGGAGGGTTCCGCTGGACCCTGGAGGTTTCTGGGAGCATTCCAGGGAGTAATTAGCTGGAAAGGTTAATGACAAGGAATGATGAATAGATGGGCATTAAAGCCAAAAAACTTTCTAATGCTTTATGTGTCACTTTTATGGCTCTTGTTTGACAGATACAGCGTTAAATTGAACACTGTTTGGATTGGGTTACAACTCTCTATATTTGTTTATGCTGATTCTCTTCTTATTGATGGGTATATAATTAGATTGAGTGGTTATTGGTATTTCTTCCACATTTTTTTGTTATTCTAATTTGTAATTAAGGGAAGTTCCTGTACGGAAGTGTTATTGCTTAACACTGTACTGGGAGTTGTCCAATCCTGTTTTATCCTTACATTACATTGTATCAGTTTAATTTTTATAATACATGGTTTCTTTGACAGTCTTTCATCACACTGTAGGTGAGAACATATCTATAGAAGAATAACAATAATGAGAAGCAGTAAATGCTGACTGGCAAGTATAGCTGACACCAATCATTGGTCAAATGAAGTTGACACTAGAATTGAAATGGTTAAAGTAAGTCAGGAATCATGAACATTCTGCCAACACATTGCACAGATATATTTCCGTACATTGACATCAGAAATGGAACGAATTCTCATTTCTTTACATCAGCGCTGTGTTCAACTTTTTGACAGTATAAAAAGTGCATTTGTCAGTGTTATATCATCTCACTATCTGCACGTAACCAATGGTCTTCGTCGTTTACGTCAGGCAGAATGCTGCAACCACGGCAACTCAGACCCAGCAGTCACTCAAACCAAGACCCATGTTGCACAAAGCAACGATAGCCCGCAACTCCTGAACCCACCACCTCCAGCTTCCAGCATATTGTATCTCACAAGCGCCACCGTCCCCCAATGTTCACCAATACTTCCAAGATATTCTCAGTTTTACCAATGTTCCATTTTGACCATTGCCGCCGGGGGGGGGGGGGGGGGGTTTGGCACCCGTGGGTTACCTGCCATTTGTGAAGCGGCCCCGGGACCCAGTATGCCTGACTGCCACACATTCCAGGCACTATCTGTTGAACATAGGTTAAAAACGGATGACCTGCTCGTCAACCAGCGGTGTTGGTTACAGACACGCATCCTTCATGTTGGCTTCCTCTACCTGAATCGGCATCCTCAGTAATAGACAAAACTATCTACCTCACGTCTCTTCACAAATGGGCCAATATCATCTAGAGGGGAATGGGGCCAGGCTTTTCAACACATTGCTGTTAAGAGCTATAGTCATAATCTAAGGTTACACATTTTTCTTTTTTGTTTGGTGATTGACTTCAAAGGTACGTGTGAATTTCTGGAATATATCTTAAGGAATTCATCTTGTGGCAGGAAACTGATTGATATTTCAAAACAGGATTAAAGAAATTAAACGCATTCTTATTAACACATCTGTGGAAATCTTATGTATTAAAATTATTGTTAAAACTTTAGTTAAGAGTTTATGTTCTTACATCTTTGTTTAAGTCACATGTAAATATATATAGGAGGTGGTCTTCTTGTAAAATCACATGGAAATAGGTATAGGAAGATGGTCTCATTGTAAATTTAAGTCATTTGTAAATAATTTTGAGAAGATGGTCTCATTGTAAATTTAAGTCATTTGTAAATAATTTTGAGAAGATGGTCTTATTGTAAATTTAAATGACATGGACAAAATTATAGGAAGATAGTCTCATTGTATCAAGTATGTTCTCGTTTAAAACTAGTTATCTATACCAACTTTGCTGTGACATGGGTACCTAGAGACATATCTGTATTAGATAGTGTTGTTTCAATCGCTGAGAACGCAGTCATGATCTTTTATTAAAATTTCAACTACCGTGAGTCGAGTCCTGCAGCTTGTTTCCAACTGTGCTTTAATTCATCCTTCTGCTTCAGAGATACATTTAAAAGTACGTAGTAGTTTTTGTGTTACCCAATCTCAGAAGACAGCTCTAAGTAGGAGTACCTGCTATTTCTGTCTGAATCCAGTCCTCCTATGTAACTGTTTATCTGTCTCAGATAGAATATCAACATATCAACACATATCTCCCTTCACAAATAAACAACAGTTCTTTCATCACCCATACTGCTTGCACAAATCAATGAGTGACATAAGAATGATATTTCCACGTCTGGACCAGATAGACGTCCTGCATAGCTGGCTGTTGCTTCTACAGCGGTAATCAGAGCCGTGTACCTATACCCTGTAGGTTGTCCGGGGTTGACCGAGAAACTGCTTGCTTTTCGGCCAACCTGAAAGGACCTCAGAGAAAGAGGGTTGTAACTAGCTGACTGGAGACTCCTGGCCCTGAGATTACGAAACTGGCTTTCCTGAGTACCATACTCGACTCAGGATTTTGTTCATAAAATGTCATGTGACGTCATAG
>JAUTBX010122873.1:4590-15768 GCA_032361465.1 Lepetodrilus tevnianus | reverse complement strand
GGTCTCAGATCTGCCAAGTATGTGTTCCAAGGTCTCTGATCTTCCAAGTAGGTGTTCCATGGTCTCTGATCTGCCAAATAAGTGTTCCAAGGTATCTGATCTGCCAAATAGATGTTCCATGGTCTCTGATCTGCCAAGTGGGTGTTCCATGGTGTCAGATCTGCCAAGTAGGTGTTCCAGAATAATTAATGGTAAAGGAACCAAAGTAATTTACATCACCCACCAAAAGCAGCAATGTCTACCAATTTCTACTGCAGCTTGTAATGCAATATCCTTTAGCGACAAAAACGACAAGTGAAAATTAGTGCCCCCTCCCCCCCCCCTTACATATACATACACACGCACGCACGCACGCACACGCACACACACACACACACACACACACCACCAGATAATGTCATCATTAAGCATGCCACGTCCATGGTTAAACAAAATATCATCGTTGACATTATTTAATGCATTACGTACTGTTCACTAGTTCAAACGCTAACTTAATATATATAAGCAAACAGACTATTCTATAATAATGTACGTATATCGCCTACTATGTGTGGGCGTGCATCTATACAAGAAACCAAACGTTTTCGAAGTATTAATATGACGCAGGTTTTAGCGCATTTGCCTGGGCCGCCCTGAAAACAACAAATGTCATTAGTGATTCAGTGATAGATTCCTAGGAAATCAAATGTTAAAACTGACATAAATGGGTTGGATCACGAATCAGATTCCATGTTAAAAACAAAATGGGTTGTGTCGTATTAACGTCGTACGGTCTTGTTAGCTCGCTCACAACTTCAATATTAATTCCGCGATTTGGCAATGTTATTCCCTGTAGAATCAGAGAAAATCGCCTTTTCACGAAACAAAAATGTTTAAGGAGAGTGAGTTGATTCTAAGGGGCTTCTAACGTCAGAGGGTTGTCAAGCCATGCACGTGTTAATAGCTTGCACCGGGCACACGAGGTAACGTGGCCTGGGCTGCCCACAATACAACACAGTTTCAATTTCCTCAGGGAAGGGAATCTTCACGTAGATTTAACCATTTGGAACAATTGCAATACAAGGGCTAGATTTACACAATTCGCAAATCGTTTAAATTATTGAAGACTGCTAAAGCATGGAATGGCGGGTGGTGTATGGTTTCAATCTGGAAACAAGGATTTCTTAATGGTTTCCAAGTCAAATTGACAGAAAGAATTTCCAGAGAGATCTTTTTTAGTTATTTCCTTTCTCATTACAACTCTGATGCTCTTTCACTTACTTCCACGCATTTCAGGCAATTTGGCAGTTTACCCTCAGGGTATTTAGTCTGAAGTTGGCTTTCAAGTGTCTCACATCAACAGGGCTGTTCAGCGCTACACCTAACTACAGAGGGTTTGGCTTCCTACGTGAAGGGCAGGGCCACATTACCAAATAAATGTGAAAGCTTTCTTAGTTTGCGACCGAGGCAATTCATGATTTGTAAACAATATTCAATTAACCTTTAAACATTGTATAAAGACCGGGATTTGTCCCGCGCCATCGCAGAAAATATGATAGCGTTCCTGGAAGGAGCTGAAGGTAGAGTGCAGAGGCAGCGCGCCAGAGATGGGTTCTATGCTTTTAAACAATTGTTTACTGGTTGTAGGCGCCACTCTTTTCGTCTGTATTCTGCTGTAGCTGTAGGCAATCGGTGATACTGAAATGTTTTTATTCTCCCACTCCTGGCTGTACTTCCGCCATGTATTCTCTCATCGCCAGATATCTCCAACCCCGCCCTGAAAAACACGCGTAGGCCTACTTACTTTCCGAGCCGCAAACAATTTATAACATTCTAATATAAATATGACGAAAACTGCTAACCAAGTTAACCGTTAAGTGGAGTGTACTTTCCATTTGACAACTGGTGACAATGTAGATGATGTTGTTCATTTCGAATCCTGGAATCGATCTGAGACTAGTGTATAAAATCTATTAATCAGGGCTATGAGCCAGGGGCTGTAGGAGCCGATGTGTTCATTACGGGCAAAATGTTAACGTCACATTAATCAAATGTCACCTCTCCGTTCGTCTTTATTTACAGCTATCATATGGTTTCTCGTCGCCTCTAGCTCCAGGCGGGTATAGCACTCGCCCCGCCCCCTGGTCGACACCTACTCTCATCTCTGCCTGCGATTGGCTGAACGCGTGCACCCACTGTTCCCCTGCTCTCATTCATAGATGGCCGACGCAGGAGCTATCGTCAATCTCAAAGAATCCCCCCTAGTGTGCAATGTTGACCAATATCGGTCACCACTTTAATTTTCAAAATTTGAACGCGCAGATGAATTTACTGGAAGCGTCGTACCCTCATACCTATGCCACCCTCTCGGCGTTACAAGGCTACCCCCACTATGCCAGCCACCTGGCTGGGGTGGTATCCGGGGTGGTGTCGCCCCACTCGGAACAGATCTCCGCTCTGGATTGCAGTATTAACCAGAACTATTACCAGAACACCCCCGTCAAGTTTTCCATGGACCGGATTTTAACTTCCATGGAATCACGGTCTCGAAGTCCATCACCCGTTGTCAACAAAGACGAGTCCAATCACCTGGATTCTTCTCTCTGTAGAGGTAGGTGTACCCCGCCAGGTAACTTCCTATATCGCCTCCCGTGTTAAACCCGGTTATGAATTGCATAGGTAATAATGTCTATATCATATTATGATGGCACGTATATTCAAATATTGGTGCTATACGTTCACGTCAAATGTTGCTAGTATTTTTATGCTATCAATTTCGCTATTATCTCAACATACACAGTAGGTATACATGTATCAATAATAGTTGAATGTTCAATACACATAATTGTTCTATCATCAATCGTATTGATAATTATAAAATTAGTTAATAAAGTGAATCAGTAAAATAATTAATAATCAATGTATGTGCATTTTGTTACTATAATAATGTGCAGCTATGTTAATAACATGTGTAGCCTATTGTTATTTGATTAAGTTTACTTATTGTACTAATTGCTGATAATTATTTCTTGCTTTTGTAATGTGAATATGAGAATTTTAAAATTAGATCAACTTATTTCCAAACATTCCTAACAAGAGAGAATTAATTCTAATAGACAACAATATAGTATGTTTTACCTAGATACATAATACAATAATTACAAGTTCAATAATATAGGTAGGGCCATGTCACACCATGTTATCCATGATATCTAACTGCACCTTTACTGAAATCTAGACGTGTAATATTGACATAAACTATATTCACATGCCATGTTATGTAAATATACATAATATTCAACCATGAATACTGTAACTAATTCCAATGTTATATCAGTTTTATGTAATTGTATATAATAAACCTACAATTGTTTTACAATGCAATTCGTTTTAGATTGTATTTACAAATACACTTCGATCATTTACTAAAACAGCTTCTTATAAATAAGAAACACATATAAATATTATCTGTACGTCTATAGGAAATCGAAGATAAATACATTGTGCTTAAATCAAATTAAAAAGAATCAAACATGTATTCTTCTGAAGTAATAAATCGTATTTTATGCTTATTGATTATACGATACATTGAAGATGACACGAGAAGCAATTCCGGCAATATTGTCCGATTGGTTACGACCTGCGTTGCTTACTATCGTGGTATACATCTCCTCACAGACAATAAAATATTTCCTTTAATCTCCAGGGACGGGATTGAGAGTATATTCTCATTGAATACTCACAAATATGTCAATCGTATCTAAGAAATATTGAAGACACAATTGAATTGTGATTGTGCCGGTAATAATGTTACTTTGAGTCTCATATAATCTCCTTGCCCATGGCCATGATAAGAATAATTAAATATTTTATTATGTGTTTTTCTATACACATTACATTGGTTTCTGGTGCATGTTTACTATGATTTTGGTGAATGCTAACCTAACATAACCAATTATTTAATATGAATAAATATAATTGTTCAATGTGAGTTCAAATGTATTTCAACTACAACTATAACGTAATACCCCGAACTCGTCAAGAAATAAACTTAACGATATTTTAACAATGGCTATTCGAGGAATTATTTTAAGATATTGAATTGTCCAAGACGTGAAATGAAATTTTTATGGCAGACATAATTGATGGCAGACTCCCCGACCAATGAAGCAGCACTGGTTTATTCGTTGTTCCAGACACATTTAATGAATATGCCGATTGATATATTTCCAGCAGCGATCGCTGGCGGGGAATTCTGGTGATGTTATCGGTATTTATCCTATAACTTTAGTAGTCTCGCGTCAACAATAACACGGATACAAGTGGGGTAGAATAACATATTGCAGTCAACGATACGCTTCCAAATATCACCAGCTCAAAATGTTTAAATGGTAAATCGCGCAAAATACATAGCTTGATATAATTATAACCAAATTGTACTAAATTATGGCGTATGCTTTTAAATAAAGCTAAACTGTAGTTTATTCATTACATGTAGGTTATTGATTACAATAATGATCCTACTATAAAAGAAATAGTATGTGAATATTTTTAATTTATTAATTATCAACCTGTAAATGAAACTACATGTTTCGATGGTGTGGATTTTCTTTTATCATTTGACCAGTATTGTCATAAATGTATTGTCATAAATGTATTGTCATAATTTAAACATGTAGATTCAACAATTAAAATAAAACTCACCATAATATAACCTTCATTCTTCATATTCAACTGAAATTTACTAATACTGAACATATCAAAATAATCTATAATTTGCAATGACGTTTTAGTTCATTGAATATATCATACAATAACGTACATGTTTTTCGTATTGTTTAATGTTCAGTATACATGGTGGAAAATATACTAATTTTAACATCAAAAGTTGTACTGTAATAATGTATCTATAATTAATAAGAAATGAACCACATTCAATCTTAACCAGAAGCCAATTTCAATTTAGTCAGATGTTTATTTACGTGTTATTTTATTATCAAATAAACAGACCGTGCTCACCGTATGCGTTTGAGTGTTTATGTTGGTATATCGTATGTTTCACTGTTTTATTAATCTTTCAGACCATCGTGACGACAGTAAAGACGGGCAGTCAGTAAAGCGGCGTCGAACTCGGACAAACTTCACAGGCTGGCAGCTAGAGGAACTTGAAAAGGCATTTCAAGACAGCCATTATCCAGACGTGTTCATGAGAGAAGCCCTCGCTCTCAAACTAGATCTCGTGGAATCTCGCGTGCAGGTGCGTTATTACGTGTTTTTATGAATGAGTTATATTTTGTTTTGTAAATGTCTATTTTCTGTAGTTTATCAAAGATTGAAATCATAAACCCGTTAATCACAACCAACTGGTATAAGTATTAATTATTTAAAAAACTATAATTATATACTTTTAGTTATGGGAAGTTTAATGTAGATATAAAACAATTCGTCCAATAATTAATTATGACAAAATGTAAATAACGTTACAGATTCTTATTTTAAATATTTTATATAGATTGAATCAAATCTATACATATTTAATACAAATTATTGCAACCCTACAGGTAAGAGCACACGCATTAAGGACACTCCGTATTACATATTTCGTTGAATTCGAGAACAATAAGTAATTAATGCCGAAGAAACAATAGCATTATATTAATGCCATCTATTTTTATGAGTTTAACTTTCAATTCTTGCTATCTCAGCGAGACCACCCTAACAGAACGCCACTCCATCCAAACCTTAGGGAACGTCAATCGCAAATAGCTCTCTCAATTCAGCTGTATCAAATAACAGAACTGGCATTGTCTCCAAGTAAATTTCAGACTGAACTCGCAGTTGCAGGGCAACGCTAGTTTCCCCGACATTCAAAACAAACAGTTGGCAATTAGAATTAATTAAGTAGAGAGTTGTGAGTTAATACTGCATCCTGGAGTGGCCGTGTGTATGTTGAGCCGGCCTCCATGTCATGTCTTTGTATATGGACATTGATGATCCAGAGCTCAACCCGGTGTTGGTAATGCTACCGTGTTAACAAAACGTTGCACTATTTGGCGACCACTTAAACACTTGTTCGGCTAACACAATCTCAGTTTAATTTGAAGTATTTATGTCTCTTTCTTCAATGTGCCCCCATTGCGATGTTTTCCCATCACGTAACATGTCTGCAAGCCAATTCCGGCGGCATGCAAGTCTCGCGAGTTTCTCAGGGGATGAAAGTGCTGAAGACAATATTGCGACATCGGCGTGATGTCGGATAATGCCGTTGTTTACATCGTCGTCGTCTTACACAACCGGCGTGTAAGCCAACACATAGAGCACGGTTCTGTTGTGCGCATTCTATTCTCCACAGAGCAACTTGAAGCACAATAGTCATCCTGTGAAGTCTTCGCCTAACTATCTGCACGGCCTGGCCCCTTTTGTCAGTCCTTATGTAAAATGTATATAATAACCGCTTTGAGTCCGAAATAATTCTTTATCACCAGTTGTTATCGCCACTTATGAGATGATTGTCTATCGTTTGTGAAATGACCCCCTAACCCTTTATATATTCATAGATATAAAATTCAGGTGGATTATACAGTTTTTTAACTGATGAAATTGAATGAAACCAGTTTGAGATAGAGGCTATAAAATAAGCAATTTGACAGGCTGAGAAAAGACAGGTTTTCACAAAGCAATATGTCTGTTTGTCACCGCTTACACTGAACAAAACTGCTTTTGATCCCTAGTGATTTTCAACTCATTCGAACTATTTACATAGATGAAAAGCAAATTATACCTCGAATGTATCATCGACGTAAAATTGAAAATAATAATCCTTTTGGTTTATTGTCATATAGTTCCCTAAATGCTCAACTCTGCCTCGGCGAACTTTCCGCACAACAATCCGAGCTGTCACCCTCATATAACACCAATTACCATCGTCTTAAATATCAACAATTTAATATCAATATTTATATCCGACAACAAGGAAGCTGCTATGCTTGATGCAGTAATTGAAAGTTCGTACCAAGAAGCGCCTACCCCGCATCTTACAGCTTGCGCAATTGTACTTGTCTGTTGTCTGGGTGCTTGCCCTACTGTAAAACGTTTACGTTCCTACAGAGAGACATTGCAGCCCAACGTCCCTTTGATGCAATTGTACAACATTTCAATTTATGATTCTACTTCAACGTCAGTCTCTAATTGATGCAATTATCTTGCTCAACTCCGTGCAGTCCATTCCGGTTTGAAATACGCTGACGTTATCGTGAAAGTTAGCTAATGCATTACGGTAATTGATATTTTGCAGTGAGCTTCAAAAACTTGCGTTCTATATTTACTCTAAGGAAATCCGATTAACCGTGTCTTGCTTGGCTAGTTACACTGAAATTACCTTATCGACATTTAAGCGTAACTCTAAGACTTGTAAGATGACTTTTATTCAATTACTGAATGTTCCGGATTTAACTATGGTTTGTAATGAATATAAGTAGTTTTACTAGATGTCAAGTATATACAAATCCAGTGTCCACAAATATGATTCGAGTATGTTTCGGTCATCAGGGTGGACATGAACCATGCTCTACCCAGCGTGTTTAAGCCACATAACCGCCCGTCTGATGAAAACGATAGGCTTGCTTCTCCCGGGTCTTGTCATAATGTGTGGTTATGGGGGACATACATCATGGATAACAAGGAGCTACCCGACCCGGGTAGGGGGCTAACAAGACAGGCTATGATTAGACATACCCGCCTCGACCACCCGACTGAGGGCTGGGGTCTCCCCTTCACGGACTGTACTACAGCGTGTGACTCTTTAGGACGTATTGCAGTGTATTTACCTTTCTTATTAAGTATTAAGCGACTTAAACTGTGAAATCCGACTCCACTGTAAATCCATCCATCAGCTTTCCTAGATGAACACACAGTGTACCTTGACAGGGGAGTGGACGATAATGTTGTGTGCTACTAGGTAATGACAGAGAAGACCAAATCTGTGTTTCCCAGCTCGTGGAGACAGACATAGTTAGAAGACGATAGTGGGTACTCGAGGCTGAAATTGCGCCAACCAATCTTTTAATTACGTGAATATAATCATACAGCTAATTAACCTCTTACGGAAATTAAGAAGCGCTGTGTTTATGATCTGATGTATATAATTGACCGGATTCAACGGAGCAGTCGGCAGAAAGAATCGCGATCGGTAAACGATCTGGATTCGTTGGATGGCATAGATTTTCATATCCGTCGTCCGCGCCACTAAACACAATAATTCATCGATTGAAAACTCCTAAAAAAAATATAATGTTTTCAGCTCTCAGAAATGCTTGCCTATGATGACCCTGAATTACAACTTTAAAAGATCATTTATTGGAAAATCAGAAATTATCGTGACCATAGCATCTCCCTAGCGATTAGGCTTGGCGGACAATTGGCCGAGTGGAGTTGAGTTTCATAGCATGCTAATGTCAAATCAATTACTACCAGTATCAAATGAGTAATCATTTAATTGGCTTCTCACTGCGGCTTTGTGTTGTATCAGCGTGTATGATAAAGACACGGTTAGAGATGATAATTGAGCCGTGTTCTTCAAACAGGAAACACGGTAATGCGTATCCGCTAAGTCGACCCGGGGCGCGAAGATCGATGCAAAACGGCGCGTGCAGGGATCGTGTCGTCTGCTCGAGTCCCGCCTCTTACTCACTCAAGAATCGGGCCGAAATTGAATGAAAACAAGAATGCTGCTAAACATTACAAGCGAGATGGCCAACTGACCGCTTCAAGTGTTTGTTGTGACTATTAAAGCGAGGGCTTGAGTTACACTGTAAAAATTAAAACTGCGACGATCACGTTGAAGGATCTTGCTAGGTATCGATCGAAATCTCGAGTACACATTAAAGGATTTAGGAGTCCGAGCTGACTGCTTGCCATGTATTTGGAAACATGGTTATGATCAGCGTAGATGATCTTTTTTTTCATACGCTATTTACAGTTAGAGAGGCATGCTAATCTGATACTTGAATTCACTAGGCAAACGCTCTACGATCAATATAGTCCATACGTTCTTTATACTCTGCTCACCGAATAGTCAACGGACAATAGAGCTGCATAAATAGTACCTCTACTCATGCTAATGTGTACGCAATTACCGGTATTTACATGTTGCGACAATGTCCTGTTGTAATGAAAGTCTGGTTAACATGCAGATCATCGTCCTTGGAGATGTTCGTAATGTCGGAACTAGAAGCCTGCTCAACTCATATCCGAAGTAGAATACAAATAATAAACCAAGAGTGTAACGCTACGAGAGAGAGAGTCGTAATTCCAAGTTAAAACTTAGAAGTTACGACTCTCGTAGAGTTACGCCCGTTCTGTGGACCGGGAATGGGTTCGCTCTTTACGATAGCATGTTTCTTCGTCGTACAGGTGGTACAGGCTTTATAATTCTAAGCTACATTCTTAACCAAGTACTCTCTTTTGCAGGTATGGTTCCAAAACCGTCGTGCCAAATGGAGGAAGAAGGAGAACACTAAGAAAGGGCCTGGCCGCCCTGCCCACAACGCTCACCCACAGACGTGCAGTGGGGAACCCATGGACCCGGATGAAGTTAAACGCCGGGAAATAGAACGACAGGAAAAGAAGCACAGAAAACAGGAAGATCGTCTGCGCAGACTCGAAGAAAAGCGACGTCTTTCCGGCGGAAAGATCAAGATCTCCATGTCTGATATTTCCAATTCCGCCAGTGATGGTCCGTACAGCTCCTCCCTCATCTCTCCTAACTCCAGACACGACGGCAGCGACGACAACGACTGTCACGAACTAGACAAACCCAGGTGTCCTTTCAGCATTGACAGTTTATTAGAAACTCCCAAAGTGCCACGCGGTCGCAGACCAAACTCCAAATACCCTCGTGTACAGGCGTGTAAATCTTTAGGACCTTTAGCCATGGGGATGATGCCCCTGTTTCCCATAACCCAGCCCGTCGGCTTCGTGGTGGAACAGTTGTCTGAGGATGATTCTGATGATTGTGACTCTTACCCTCCGGAGAACCTCATTGTTCGTGAACCCAGAACCAGCGAGAACAGCCGGGTGTGGAATGCCACTCCCGCCCGAGAGACGGAGTCGTCGAGGTATGCGGAGTCCGAGCATCATTCACAGGAGGTGCGTGAGGAAGACCATGAGATGGAGGAGGAGGTGGAGGAGGTAGAGGAAGAGGAAGAGGAGCACATCGACGTATTGGAGTGTTCCAGGGACGGAGATGACGAGGGGGAGGGCGGCAGTAGTCAGTAGATGGCGCCTGACGGTAGATAGAGATGTCTGTGATTACTGGTCGTGATGACCCATTGTGATGATGTATTGACCTATGTCTATATGTATTCTGATCCACAAATACCCACCCTTAGTATTTCATAGCATAGGAGACGACAACCAAATCGAGCTCGTAATGTTCATTCGTTAAACGTGCCAATTACTTATTTCCCCTGTCCAGTAATTTAAGTTTTGATACAGCATGTTAGGATTTACAGTTTTCCCGGAACATCCAATACTGATGCGTTTGTTATATATTTGTGATGGCAGAGTAGACATGTAAGGCTAGTGTTGTATGTATGCATGCGTGCTGATGGCGGACGTGAAATGCAAGGCTGGTGAGACAGATGAGTGAGAGTGTAGATAGAGTGTGTGTAGGATATTAGACTTGGTGTGTGATGCCGCCACGATGACTGAGAACATGTTGCAAGTTATGAAATGTGTGTGTAGAATGTCCACAGTTGTCAAAATAAACCACAATGATACTTTTCTGTTGTATTCTATTTATTTCAATGTGTTTGTATGTTGGTCAATGCATTAAAACTACAGATCAATGGTGGCCTTGCTACGTTACATGCTATTGACATAAGTAGTATAGTGAATGTCATACGTCTTCTCACCGTCGAAGCAGCTGCCTCATTGGCGTAGTGGTTACGGGTCGGCCTGGAGAGCGGTAGGTCGGTGGTTCGATCCCCGCCATGCAGATTGACGTCACCTTGTACTAGTCATGCTTTTCGCTCAGCATCAACAGGGTAACATAATTTAAAGAATGAACCAGACGGGTCAGAGTTCATATAAAACCGGTGGAAATCTGGTCTATCAATGCTATGGGTTAAGCAGCTCTACACCAACGAACCCACAGTCGTGGATATATCTCATCAGTTTGGGGGGGGGGGGGGGGTATAT
>JAUTBX010122862.1:0-10796 GCA_032361465.1 Lepetodrilus tevnianus | reverse complement strand
TTTTCTAATGTTTCACATTGTTGGACTGCATACTTACGTTTGCCGTTGGGATTTATACCAATTCTGCGCGGTATAACAGGGCAAGTGTCAGACGTCAAATATATTTGACAAGTGACGTGATTCTTTGAGTTTTGGAGGACGGAGTAGCGTTTTAGTAAGTACTACGAAAACGAGGTTACCCCGAAAAGGGGACACTACACGGTATCTATCGATATGGTATACTATTTAAATATTGGAAGTCATGCAACTTTGTTCATTACAATGCATCTTTTTTAATACTTTACCGTAGTTAATAAACATGTCACAGTGGAAGTGAATGGTATTTTACATGTGATGTCACATTGGCAATGCAATGCATAGATCTAATGCATATGTAGCGAACAGTTTCCAAAGAAAAACAAAAAGATTGACATAAAAAAAAAGCCTTACCAATTTGATGTTTTTATCTGGTATTTGATGAGTGCCCATGGTGACTGGATTCTTGCACAATTAATTAAGGGCAAAATATCACAGATATTTATGGTTGTTTTGGACTAATTCTTAGCTACAACTGCAAAATACATTTACTTGACATACATAAAATCATGTTTGTACTTCTAAAAACCTTTCCACGGCTGTTTGGTAGACAAATAACCAATGTAACCTAGGATTCTAGGATTTGTTTCTGCCTCACACCACAGGCACTGGTCATTATTTTGTTTTAATAAATTCTTTATTAAATTCCTCACTGCTGCAGCCTTTATATATATTATATGCCCAAAACACATGCAAAATGGAACAATTCAGCAGGGAGAAGGTTTTAAGTGTACTGATCAAAATCCAGGCTGAAAAACTTGTGGTGTCAACTTAGGCAAGTGGCTTAATTAGTTCTAAAAATGTCTCTGTTCACCCAGCAGGGATTGTGCCTGTACCTACATGGTAGGATGAAATGGAAATGTTAATGTAGTGTCTGAAATAGAAGCTTGGGTTGTATACTCCCCAGGGATTTGATTAAGGCACACTGATACACATGCTCTACCTACAGCACGATCTTCACTACCTTACGTTCTACGTAAGGTAGTGAAGATCGTATATGCTGTAGGTAGAGCATGACTGATACATTGACTGAAGTAATAATGTACGTAGCATTATACGAGTTTGAATTTGGTGCAATAATAATGTGCATATTGTTGTTGTTATTATTATTATTATTATTATTATTATTATTATTATTATGGGTGTAATGGAAGATGCTCCTATACTGGTATCGGCCTGCAGGGTTTGGCTTATTCGGTAGAGCGTTAGACTCACAATCCAGCAACTCGGGTTTGAATCCAAAGAACAGCATAATCCTCTGCTACAATGGTGCCCCTTTGGACCATTTGCTAGAGGGTTGGACTCACAATGATGAATCTAGCAACTTTGGTTCAAAGATCATTTGTAACAATGGCGCCCGTTCAGAACGATTGTATGAGGGCTTCTTTATGATAACCAAATGGATGTTTCGTAAAATATACGTTTAAAAGGGCCTACGTGCAGAAAGTTACTAGCTCCAGTTCCCATAAATATCTTCCAATCATCTCTTTGATATCATGCTGTGACCTTTTTTCAGGTCAACCTGTTAGATCACAGTTATCAGCTGGTTATCAGCTAGTTCAGTCTTATTGGTAACTTAAAGGGAGGCAAATACCGAAGAAGAACAAAACATACTGGTAGAATCGTTTCTTTCAGAAAGGTGTTGAAAATCAACAGATCGAAGCTTATTCAAGTCGACCAACAGTTCAGGTATCCTATTAAATTTATTTATAGTCTTTGTAGAAAGATTTTTAGTTCTAGCTATATTTTCTTCTGAGTTAAACCATTTTTTAGTTGGGAAGAATGGAACTGTTCATATTCTTTACATTAACTATAAGTTCTAATATTTGTTTACCCATCTCCAGTGTATTTATCACCTCCTATAAGATACAAAGAGTTGTCTCCCTTAAAATTAAAGCTAGAGTACTATTATAACAGAGATAGATCTAATCGTATTTTCTATGGTTCAAAGTTATTTTCTATGATTCTTTCAAATGAGGATACGTGTAAGGTTTCACTTATAAATGAGAGTGGAGTTACATGTATATCAGTGTATATTGGGTACAAGTGGTTAGATGTGTAGGGTAGTGGTGTTCATGGGGTTAAGTTGGTTAACTTAATGCATTAACACGATTCACATTTGGTTTAGTGAAATATAGTCTAGCACGTTTCCCTGTTAATCAGTTATTTTGCAAGTCACTGAAGTCAGTGCTAGGCTTGATAAAGTCTTAACAGCAGTTGTCACGATCTACTATAAATAAAAACATATAAAAAACACTAATGGATTATATTGAATGTTTAACATGTCTGCTAAGGGATCCTTAACAGACCAGTGATTTTGACTCATCCTGCTTGTAGAAAGTTCATTACATACCAGGACTTTGAATTGGATTGTATTGTATTACATTTAACCCTCTCCCTGTTGGACTAGATAGCCTACATATACACTGTTCTTTAGGGCATCTCTGGTTGCCTCCATCATGGATATGGTTAACCCTCACCCTACCCCTGTTGGATTAGATAGTACATGTACACACTGTTATTTAGGGCATCTCCGGTTGCCTCCAGCATGGAGAGGGTTAACCCTCACCCTGCCGCTTTTAGGGTAGCTCGAGATTCCTCTAGTTGACCATAAGACACTTTCTAATATACTATAGTATGACCATAGTATATTAGAAAGTGTCTTATGGTCAACTAAGGCTAGAGGAATCTCGAGCTATCTTTAGGGCATCTCCGGTTGCCTCCAGCATGGAGAGGGTTAACCCTCACCCTGCCCCTGCTGGATTAGGTACAAGGACATCACCTGTTGCCTTGGGTGCCAAATCTAGAGAAGCTAAAATGGTTCAAATTGGCACTAATTCTATAGCCCAAGCTGAAAATGTATGGTCCTCACTCAAGCTAAGATCGTTAAAATTGGCACTAATCCTAATGCCGATACTAAACTGGTTTACATTGGCAGTAATTCTCTAACTAAGATATAGTTAAAATTGGCACTAGTTCTCAAACTCAAGCTAAAATATATTTAATTTGCACAATTCCTAATGCCTAGGCTAAAATCGTTAAAATTGACAGTAATTCTCTAGCCTAAGCTAAGATAGTTAAAATTGGCACTAGTAAACTCAAGCTAAAATATTTTTAATTGGCACAAATCCTAATGCCTAGACTAAAATCGTTATAATTGACAGTAATTCTCTAGCCCAAGCTAAAATAGTTAAAATTGGCACGAGTCCTTCAGGCCAAGTTAACATAATTAACAATGGCACTAATCCTAGAATATCTATAGGCTAAAATGGTTATAAAAAATACGCTAATTCCATAGCCCAAGCTAAAATACGCGGTGACAATCAGACATCTTCAACCCCACGCACTTGTCTTCCAGCCCAAGCTAAAATGGTTACGGCACTGGTCAGTCCTCAAACCAAACTTTGTATTTATGGTCAAATGTATATCTTGAGGACTAGTGACAAATTAAGATGGTGCCATAATCAGGACTAGTTCCAAAAGTTCATTTGCGTACGTCTAGATTTACTTTGGTGGGGACCTAGTTTCACATGCGTTGAACATGATGCAATCAATGATGCAATGCCTATTTAGTCGTACGTGTGCAATGCGTCGTCAATCGAGGTTTATCCGTATACCGATCTCCACAGGAATATCCACAGTTCAGCTCCTCAGACGGTAACTCTTTCCCTGCTGGGTTAGACAAAGGCGCGGCTTTTCAGGGCATCTCTATATAGGCTGCCTTCAGAATGGAGAGGGTTAACAAACATATATATCTGCAAGACCCCCTAACCAGGCGGTTGCAATCAGTGACACATGCCACTCCATGGTAAAATTCTGCATTTCCTGACGAGTTTCTTCCGATTAAACTGGAGATTTACGTCAGAATCTAATTAACATAGCCTTGGCATGTTTACCATAACATAGGCCTATTTAATATTAACATAGGCCTACTGATGTATTTCCATTTTCCATATATATGTTGATATCGACGTTGAACGGCCATGTTCATAGTATGATATTAATATTTATTATACTAGTATCTTATTGTAATACGGGTATGATTTCTATAAATTCTACTTTTAGTTTGATTATAGTTGTTCCATTACATGATAGTAAACTCAAACTTATAGGCTACATTTTTATATGTTATTTTAATGTCATAGTGTGAGTGGTGTAAAAATTAACTACGGTATAGGACTACTATACAATAGATGCCAATACAAGAACAGTTCGCATGCATAATACCGTATAATAGGCCTAGCAAATGTACGCTTTGCATTTGTATTTAGCTGCATGTATGCATACTGATGTAAGAATAAATACCTTGGATTGCATGATACCATGTGTACGCTTTATTAGTACGTTTGTGCATTGAATTCCAATGTCAGAATAACGACCTTATGCCGTTTGTTTAAACTGTCAGGCTGTGAATACCAATATCAGAATAAAGACCTTAGCTTTTATCATGTGTACGATTTCCACCTGTTTTTGCTGTGTGGGCAGTGCACCTTTAACCCACTCCCTGCTGGATTCCACACAGGCACAGCTCTCTTTAGGGCATCTCCGGTTGCCTTCAGCGTGGATAGAGTTAATCCACACCATAGTGCTGTGGATAGAGCATAATGGATCCGAATTTGAATCTCAAGAGAAGCTAATGAATTATGTACGGTGGAGCGCATTTCCATAGATTGGACGACGTTTGACGTTCCTAATTAATTCCTATCATTTTCTGGATCGTTTGTTTAGAACACTATAGTAGCACTCTATAGAAAATATTACGTATACCAGTAGTTGGTGTTCTCAAGCTTACCTCAAACTAAAACAGTATAGACTAGTCCTATCCTATATATGTTTTACTATCTGGTGCAGATAGCAAATTCATGTACTAGTTTTGGGGTACTGGTCGATCCCAGTGCGCGTATATTATGGACAGTTCAGTATGTTGATGCCAAAATACAGGTGACAGACGTGTGTGTGTGTGTGTGTGTGTGTGTGTGTGTGTGTGTGTGTAAGAGAGAGAGAGAGGGGGGATAGAGAGAGATAACACAATATATTTTCTCAAGATACAATAATAAATCGCAAGTGAGGGCATTCGTATTTTTTTTTATTTTTTATTTTTTTTTTCTATAGAGTCGCAGACTATATAATTATAGACCCAATTAAGCCTACATTTTTTTGGCCGTATATCATATATTACCTTGCATTCTAAATTCTAATAGCCATATAGTCCTCCTGTAAGTAGTATATATGGTGCTATAGGTTCTCGTAACGTCGCGATTGTTACATTGTCATTGATATACAGTAGACCTCGCATATAACGGACTCATTGGGACCGGCTATTTCTGTCCGTTATATGCGAAGTCCGTTATACGCATATTCCGCAATTAGCGTTAGACGGGACCAGGACTTCAGATTCAGTCCGTTATATGCGAATGTCCGGTTTATGCGAGGCCGTTATATGCAAGGTCTACTGTACATGTCCTTTTCAGGGTTAGAAGTTCTCACTCGCCCGGCGGCCAGTGGCGACCTTCTTTTGTTTATATGGGCGAGTATCTTTTTAGGGAAATCGCTCTTCTTATTTGACTTACTAGCCTGTTGGCTTGTTCAAAGTTGTAAATTGCCTTTTCTAAATTTGGGTTTAACCCTCTCCATGCTAAATGCAACTGGAGATGAAAAAAAAAACAGTACCTTGTGCCTAATCCAGCAAGGAGAGGGTTAAAGCCATTTTCAAGATTCTTTCACATATCACAGCTTGTCAGTTTAGAGCAAGATGAAACCTACTACTTCTGTAGCACTGAATGTTGCAGTAAAGCTGTGAGCACTGTGAGGTAATCTCAAGTTGCCACCACCATCAAGGAGGTTAAATTGAAGTTGACCGTCGCGTGGGATGTACTCACCTTGAAGAGGAAGAGCTGCATGTCTCCTCCCGCGCCACCCGTGGAGTGGAGCTGGTAGATGGGGCTCCCCCACGCATTCTTCTGACACAGGTCGTCTAGAACCTGAAACATGCACACGGCAGAAACATTTGATGACTTGTAATACCAAGGCGCATGATAATTCCTTTCAATTTATCATCAATAATTTTGAGTCTTAGTTTATTTTTGTTTAGAATGTTGTGCTCATATGCACCCCCACGTGAGAGGTCAGTTTTGGAGGATAAAAAGAGCACATGTGTATTATACACGGAAAAATCACTACTGTACTGATCAAATTCAAAGGAAAAACTATGGATTCTAGATGTCAAACTCAAATTATTTACATTGGATATGAATGACAGTAGGTTACTTTTATTTTATGCCTTAACCTCTCAATGTTGGAGGCAACTGGAGTTGCCCAAATAAGCCATAGAGGAGAGGGTTAATGGTAAACAAAATGGCTTGAATTACAAAATTGAAAATACCCTTGAAAATAGGTCATCAATCATAAGCAACTAAAAGTTATCAAATTACTTCATTTACACAAGTCATTACTGTTCTAAGAAATTGCTAAAAGAGAGAGACTAGGAAGAGATTCGAGATAAAGCAGAACTGATTCAAAGTATTAGCCTTTACTTACAATATAATAACAATTGTTAAACTGACAATTCATAATAACATTTTCAATAAATTTACATTATCAACACAGTTGCGAATTTTGTGTTAAAACTAAAATGAATTAGTGCTTTACATTACAGTGGGAATATTTCACCCATATGCAACGACTTAATGTTAGTTTATGTTAGAAACCAGAGTATATGTAAATAAAATATTAAAACAATGTTGAATTAAACATTAATCAAAATGAATGTTTTAGAGTAACCACCACACACGGATACATGTTCTACAAAAGCATCAGGAAAGAAAGATTAGCAAGCAGTAGAAGATGACTAGCAATTTCAATCACAAAATTAATTAACGTGTCTTGAATCAATGTACCAGGATTTCCTGAACGTAGGCATCAAATGACATAAAACTAAATTTTTTAGGAAAATCAAACAAAATTAAACATGGGATTTAAATTGTAATGTTATCTTTGGGAACAAACTTTATTTTTGATTTGTTAATTTAATACTGTATTCCAAAAACCATCACAAAAAGATCGGTCTCATTTTCTAAAAAAGATAAATCTCATTTTTTATATCTGTAAAAATGCTCTAAAACAAAAGTTTGATCACAATAATTTGATTTGTACTAGGGCTGCAATGAAAACAATAATAATAGAAAACCGTAATTATTAAGGTTTTTAACCCTCTCCATGCTGGAGGTAAATGTAGATGCCCTAAAGAGCAGTTCCCGTGTCTAATCCAGCTGGGAGAGGGTTGATTGAACCAAACTGAAAAAAATACAACTATGGTATGGTTTTTCTGCCCATTCAGGAAACCCTTGGTACTTTGATTTGTATTAATAGATATTTAAATATTCATGATCACGATTCTAGTAGTAGTACCACTATGCATTCTAGTATCATATATGAAGCTTGAAGCGCCAATGTCAATGTTGCACCGATCTAGATACTCATCATCATATAAAATGTTAATAATTGACCCTCAAAAGTACCATCAATGCCTGCATTCCACAAATGAAAAAGTACTGTTATCCTGGCCCAAATCAGAGCCTAAATACTATAGTACTCAACAGTAGGAAATTATGTAAACCTTACAGGCACAGATTGACCTTTTCGTGAAATGCAGACTTGGCCCAGAGATTACAAAACTTTTGGAGTACGATTTCATTCCAATATGATTTCATGCTTAACACACGCACAATGGAACAATTCAGTAGGGAGAAGGTTAATGAATGAATGAATGAATGAATGAATGAATGAATGAATGAATGAATGAATGAATGAATTATTGTTTTATGTCAAAGAGGGAATCTTTCACCCATAGATGACGACTGGGAGAAGGTTAAACCTTTAAAATTAATACGAGTTAACATGGTTGAGCATGAAATTGTACTAAAAACTTGTTCATAAATCTCCTGGCCAGGGTATTGTTTCTTGAAACTCCCATATCTAACTACGAGACCATCAGGACTCTCACAGCACTCGAATAATAGATGGGGAGAGCTATATATGGTCTCAGGAGAGCTTCGAGAAATGATACCCAGGTCACAGTTGTAAACGTCAGTCACAAGGGTCAGAATCCAAACATGAACTATAGGGACAGTAAGTCTCGTCAGGGTCATTTCCGGCGATAGAAAGAATTTCGACGGTTGCTATGAATGACGTCTGAATCGAGACGTTTTCATGTGAGGTCTAAATGGAATGTCGTCAGATGTGTAGCGCATTTAGGTGTTTGACTGGTTTATGTCACCGGATATTGAATGAATCTCGGGCTATCTCGTGTCAACTTACGGTCCCTATTAATTATTATTGTGAACACGGGTGCAACACTGCCAGCGTAAGATCTGGCCCGGAGAGTACGATTTCATGCTCAACTCAGTTTTGTTCACAAATCCCCATATAAATGTTCTGCTCGAGTATGAAATCGTACTCAAAACGCTTCGTAATCTCGGGGCCTGGCTAGGACTTGCTAGGACTGACTGGCTATAGGACTTGCTAGGACTGACTGGCTATACGACTTGCTAGGACTGACTGGCTATAGGACAGTGGCTGGAGACATTGCTGTAGTGTAGATGAAGCTTGCAGGCAACCCAAGGCTAGAAACCCATTTGACAAAAGTCACAATACCTGATTTGGCGTTTTCATCGAATGCGGTTTGAGTGTAACAGGGTTAGTAGGAGTCAATTCCATGCCAGGCAAGATGTCAAAAAGGCGACCCTATAGCAAAAACACGGTACTTGTGATTGTCTCCCAGTGTTATTCTAAACTCATTTCAGAAAATTCTTGAAGTCATATTCCATAGAGTTGAAATATTATGGAATGATGCTCATTTTCTGATTGAGTTTGTTTTCATTATGTGTCAGATGTAGTATGTAGGCCTACAATAAATGTTTATTGAGAATTGTTGCTGAATATAATATTAATTAATTATCTTAAGTTGGATTTGTTTTTGTGTTTGACATGAAGTTGTTGAATACAGTAATAATTATTTCATTGATTTCTCAATATTGCAGGAATCAAAACTTACCTAACAAAAACTTTACTTAAAATTTGCTAACTTGTAACATTATTCAATTTATAAAACATGAATGAATGAATGAATGAATGAATGAATTATTGTTTTATGTCACAGCGGGAATCTTTCACCCATAGGTGACGACCTGTCTATAAATAGTTTGAATGGGCTAGTGACTTTGGGAAAATGTTACTAACACATGGAAAATATAATAGCACCAAAAAGAATTCTCTCTTGAAAAGTCTTTTAAAAGATCTTAAATTTGATTGGCTGAAAGGTGCAGGAACCCTGAATAAGAAGCTCAGAGGAATGAATTCCAGGATCCATGGAAAATGCATTTTATATGAATCGAGCACAACTTTTACTTGAAAGAGAACATCCATTCGGATCCTGATAAAATTCTTGCACCCTTATCTATCTTTTCATGTTGTTCACACAACCATATAGCCTCTACAACCACATACCCTATACAACCATGCAACCACATAGCAATATGCTATTTGATCCTCGGGCCCAAACTGATCCCTGATTCATTACTATAAAATATTCACATACAAATTCACAACTGCAATTGCTAGCCATCAACTTTTGCCATACTGTGACTGTCATGCTGAGGTCATAATATGGGGGAAAATGCTTTTAATTTTATATGGAAATCTTTATTTAAAAAACATCACCTTACATATAATTGAATTTGTAAATGGTACATTTCTAACAGCATGCTAAAATCCTAATAGTCCTTTCATAATCAGGCATGGCAACAGACAAATTCTGTGATTTCAATGGAAAACAAACCCTGGTTCTGGGGACTGCAGGCAAAAGTCACATCCAGTGTAAACAAATTTACCCAGGGACAAATAAATCAAGAAATTTCCCTGAAATTGCCATGCCTGCATAATGTAAAATGCATCAACTTCAAATTTAACAAATATGAATGAAAATGGTGAAAATAATTTTTTTAAATTTTAGAACTTTGTTGAAGAACATTTAGAAATAAAACCTTGAAGAATATTTATTTCTATACCTCAACTGGATGCCGTCTCATTCCAGCTCGCAGGAACCCCTGTTGCACGTATCCCCGCGTTCCTCCCGCGCCACGTGACCCTGCTGCCCCACGTCCTCGCCCACGAACTCCCACGACACCTCGCTGAAGACCCCTGAAACACAATCAAGTATGAATAGAAAAGCTGGCATTTTTACGGTAATGGTAAAATAATAATCAGACATGATACCTTTATTTTTATTTTTGTATTCATCATTTAATGAGTTTAAAACTGTAATTTGTAAATCATATTGCAATTTTTAGAGTCAATATTTAAATGTTTGACCCACTCAAACAACAAGTGTTACCTTACAGCACCTTGCTGAGGTACTAACTGTCCATATGTAACCAATGGCGACTCGTAGGCTGGAAAACCAGGATAGCCGTACACCTGGGAACAATTAAATTTAAGCATAAATAAATAAACAGTTTATTAAAGCACATAACATGGCTCCAATGCATGCTTGAAGCAGTAAACACTACTGATTTAACAGTATCAACTTTCTGGGCATTATCCAAGCAGCCATTTCAATGATTTCATGATGATGAAATACCATAATTTCACAGGCACTTGAAAATTAACGAAATAAAAATCACTATCAAACACACACCCTCTGACAACACTTTAAATACTGAAAG
>JAUTBX010122763.1:0-10808 GCA_032361465.1 Lepetodrilus tevnianus | reverse complement strand
CCTTCATATGAATACCAAGAGGATCTATAGCTGAAGGGTTGTGTTCATTCAGAGTGGTCAGGTGATTTATTTGGTTAGTTAAAAATCAAAATTTATCTAGATCTATGTTGGTTTTCTTACATTTTGGACAGGTGACAGACCTGGTCACTCATAATAATTGTGGAAATTTAGTATTAAAATTAATGACACAGATTGTGTATTAATGATTATGAAAGCTTTAATAAAAACAGGTGACCCATAAGTAGGGTATGAAAGATTGTGTATCACATTTTTTGTAAAGGTATTAAATTTATCATAATTTATAATTTTCAGAAAGTATGTGAGATGGATGATGTGATCATCTGGATGACACCCCTTATCACTGTATTGTCTCTTTTTATTATTTTTACTCCAGCTGCTTGATCCATGAACATTATGGCAATCCATTAAATCTATCGGCCAATTTTTTAAATATTTTTTTTTAACCCTCCTCCGACATCAGAATTCCCTCAAAAATATCCGTGAACCAATTTATAAAAAATAAAAGGCCTAATCAGTATAGTTATTGTTATTCACCTGCAATCTCTACATTACTGTTAACCCTCTATGGATTCACATACATCAATACACTTACAAACATAGTCTTTCACTTTAATAATTATGCAAGATGTTTTTAACAAAATATGGATCAGCATTTATTATTAGGGTTTAAACACACTGGCAACTTTAGTTATAAAATCAGTGATATTATTACACTTTTGTAGATTTATTTAAAGAGAAAATTAGCATCCTATAGTCATATCTATAGAATAATTAAAGTCGACTAATCTTGTACTCGTATTTATGTATGTACATATGTACACATTCAATATACTAGTATATGCATACATAATCATAGATCCAGTTTTTCATATTATATTTTCAAATGGTTATGTCAATCCTATTTTCATACAAGCCTTCAAACAACATTGAGTTGATCATGCAAACAACCCTTTAATCCGCATGACTATGTCACTTAATTCTTTATACTTGTTTTCTAAACTTGTGCACAATGTAAAATCTAGTGTACCAAGCTGCTTTTTGTGTCTAATATTGATCTATTTGAATATTGCTTGATCACGCTTCATTCATACGAGCAACGAACCATGACCTTCGCGCTCATTGTCAGCACTGTATGCCTTCTAAGCCGGCTTTAGCCTAGCCGTGAATTTGCCTCAGCCCGTACCGAAAGCAGTCGCAGTATAGCGACAATATTATTGGAGTAATAGGACGTGGTGTTAGGACACGTGTGTGAAGGGGCACATTTCGTATTACGACTCTGCAAGTGGGTTTACCATTCCTCAGATTTTTCTTTTAAAAGCGTGATCATCGTGAGTGCAAGATTCCGTGAGTATTTTCATGATTGATTCCATGTGGTGCTTGTTTAGAAGTTACGGGGTTGCAATGAAGCATGTGCAGAGTAGTGCAGAGTTGTGAAGCAGTGCTTGTACAATCAGTTATTGTTTTCTGTGTGCGATGTTTGTAAATACACAGGAATAAACTCATGATTAGGGTATTTATTTATACATGCAAGAACGTATCCGTTACAACCATTATTAGATTAACGGGCGGGTCTTTGTGACATAGCATTCACAAGGCGTCACAGTTCATTAGAAGCCAAGTCTCATGCGTCACTCTAGGAATGATTGTTTGTGAATTCACTGGGTAGATTTGAATAAATCACACTGAAATCCCATCCCAGTACACATGTCGGTCGTTGCATATACTATCTGGACATGTAAGTAAACCAATGTTTTAAGGAATACACTTTCATATTTTGTCAATTTATACTTACATTAAGGTGGGGTTTTCAGGTTGTTCTTTTTCAAATAATACTTTATCTATAACATCTAAAGGAGAATTATTTTGACAGTTGTAAATCTTGACCAACATAATATTGAAAAAAATAACCATAACATTTTCAGTATTTCGAGCCATTGGAGTTATCAGAACTGTATGGTCAACATATTACCATTCTGTTATCAGTGTTATTATACTCAACAAAATTAATTAAGGGTCATGCAGTAACCTTTCTGGGCATATAATTTATCTTTATAGTACAGTGTATTACCAATCAGGCTTCATGTACTCTTCAAGCACTTGCAGACACATTGGAAGAATATAATAATGTCACCAACCTCAAGAAATATTCCAATATTTAATAGAAAACCTCCCAACAAAATATCTGCTGATCCTTAATTTATTTTGTTGAGTATATATTGTCAGAATATGTCCCAAATGTATATTTTTTAAATAATAAAAATAAAAAAAATAAAAATATAAAATACAAATTAATAAAAACAAATTAAAAAATGTATTTTTTTTTATTTGTAAATATTGTCAGAATATCATATGTTGTGTTATTAGAGCCACCAGGACTAGATGGCCAACATATTATTAATGTTATTACAAGCTATATGCATATGGTCACAATGTAACCATTGTGCTATCAGTACATCAATTGTGCTGTTGGTGCAACCGGTGTAATACAGCCAGCACTATGTCACGTGAATGTTACCCGGAATTGAATTCAATGAATAGTGACATAATAGGCACCAACTTGTATATAAATATACCCACCATTATACTATACACATTATTATTGGATCAACATTGTGACACTGGCTGAACGATATTGCCCTAGTAAACACATATATCTAAGAATAGAATGTTCTACCATATACATGTAGAATTCTCATGTAGCAGAAAGTTTTGAGAAAAGGAGTATAAAAACAATGTGCACTTTCAATGGCATTTTATATACAGTATTGCCTAAAATGTTGTTGTTTTTTAAATTGTAAAAATGTTTTTATATGAAGAATTAAATGAGACATATCTGATGTAAACGTCTATGTATACATGAGATTAGATCATATTTTATACATGAAACTTTACAAAAGGCCCATTTTTATATGCAAAAAAAACAACAACCATAATTATATCAGTGCACTGTATTTGATACAAACAATATTAACCATACATTATACAAATTATAAATCAAATTTGTTATCTAAAAAAAAGATGTCATCTTCAAAATAGTTTAGAAAAGATGCATGATTAGGTGCATGCATTTCCCACAATACAATTTCCAATGACATTTCTACTATGTTTATCAGGATGAAATACCCGGTACACATCTTCAGTTGAATTGTGTTGCTTTAAACTTTTGAGAAAATATTTCAAGAGCATTTAGAAATATTCTCCAGTGATATATTTTGATATAGTGAGCCAATAATGTAGGTACAGTAGTTTTGTTGAATTTAATAGCAGTAATGTCTGATATATCACCTTTTGAAAATTGCCAATATATTTATTCTTTTACTAATATACTAGTAACACCATGCCAGTTGCAACCGATACTTACCCTACATTAGGAATCTATTGTCTGCTTACGTGGATCAAATCTTTTTAATTGTAAGGCTACCTTATCAAGCTTAGTCCAATTACCTAATTAAACCCAGGATAATCTTCAGCGACTGGCATTTTTTATTACTGTATTTCTTATTATATTAATTAGGTTAATTGTGTGGGCCACAATATGAGCTTAATAGTAGCGGACACAGAAAACTTGCCTGGTGTCCCAAGCGGTGAGGCTTCAGTGGAAGGGAGGGGGGGGGGGGGGGGGGGGGATGAGGTCAGGGGGGCTTTTACTCTCTCCTTGCTGGATTAGGAGCACTCTCATTGTAGGGTTGCCTCCAGTCACCTCCAACATTGAGAGAGTTAACCAGACATCGAACTGAAAATATTTTCCAAAAATCTTCAGTTCTCGCAAACTCCTTTAACCAGACACGTGAGGGCAGGTGTACTGAGAGTCCTTGTCCCAAGGGACTTTCTTTGCAATCCTGCTAGGGTATTTCTGATTGTCAAGGGTAGATGGAAGGTTCATTTCTTCCTGTTTGAGGTAACGATTTATGAATTTATCTTGTGTAATAGTTTGATGTTGTTCGCAGACATCCATATTCGTATGGTGCAGTTCTTATGATGTTAGTTAAGTATAGGTATAAGATTCCCTCGGTGACTTAAAACAATAACATTAATGCCTATGATGATCTTATATTCTCAATTAGTTGGATATCTTTGAACCTAATATTACGACATTTTTGAACCACAGTCTGATGTATTTGAGCCTTTGAAAAAAAATGTAATACTTTTTAACCACAACAGGATATCTTTGAACCAGAATGTGACAGAAATAGGTGATTTTACAATCAGATAATTTTGAACCACAATGAGATATCATTGAACCACATTAATGTAATATTTTTTTAACCACAATAGGGACAGTAAGTCTCGTCGGGTATCATTTCTGTTGACAGTTGCTATGAATGATGTCTGAATAGTGACGTTTTCATGTGAGGTCACAATGGAATGTCGTCAAATGTGTAGGGCATTTAGGTGTTTGACCCGTTTATGTCAACGGATATTGAATGAATCTCGGGCTATCTCGTGTCAATTTACGGTCCCTATATCTTTGAATCTCAATGTGACATAGAAAGTTGATGTAAAATGGAATATATTTTAACCACAATGAAGATATCTTTGAGCCACATGAACATTTTCAAGGCATAGATCCAGCTGTTGATGGGTACCAGGTAGGATAATTCACTGACTCACAGGACTCAGGATTCATGAACTGAATATGTACACCAAAGAGTTAAATTTTAGTATTGCAAATAATGGCCATCTTTTCCCTGACTTTCCAAACATTGTTCCAAGGCCTATACATGTACACCTTCAGTCCATCAATCACGGCATCCAAGGACAAGTTTGTTATTGGTTCTGTTATGTCATGTTCCTGATCAGTACGGGGCAGCACGGATGACTGCTAAGCTCTCCGCACCACACAGTGCAATGTACCGAGTATTCCGGACATCAACGACAGTACACATATTGCTGGTCAATAACCACCCCTGTACCATCCCTTATCATAACAGTCTGAGATCAATGCCGTTCATTAGCAGAGATAATCTGTTTACGTCAGAGTGTGACTACACCAATGTGGAGGTGGCATATAAAAACATAGCGACCAGACGATGACAGAAAAATGAAGATTTTTGGGGGGGTCATCAAGTGATGTCGATTTCTGACCTAAAGGAGGAACATTTCTTTCTTTGGATTAATTATCTTTTTATTAGTGATGGTTACGACAATACGGTAGTATGGCATCCAGATTCATAAAATGTTGTATTTATTTTGATAAATATATTTTATTTTATGTTTTTAATAATCGGTAGCTTTTCCAAATTATAGGAAAATTCATGAATTTGGACTAACTAAAGCTGCAAAATACAACACTTGGATTTCTGGAATGGTATTCATAATAATTTAAAGTTGCTTTTTAAAATGATTTGTAAGCCTGGATATCGCTTCTCGAACCTCTCATATCCACTATGAGAGCATAGCGCTCTCGTAAGTTCCCAACTGTCATGTATAAGAGATCGGTACACAAGTACTTATGGTCTTGTAGTAGATATGAGAGCTTCGAGAAATAATACCTTAGCTGGTACTGATAATAAACCAAGGATGGTAACTACGGTACACTAAATTGTCTCCTATCATTAGGTAGCTTCTGCAATGTCTGTGTCCCTGGGATAGATTCAAACTCAGAACCTTTACATTCAAAGGCCAAAAGGATAAGATAAGATAATGCTTTATTGCCCATAATACCGACCGCACACTGGAGATTCTCGTCAGCGACCGGTCGCCGATTTTGCGTCGGCCGACGGAAATCCCCAGTGTGCGGTGGACGGTGACTGCGATTTTTAGTCTCGCCGACCGATCTCACAATATCTAGCATGTGTTGTTATAATCGTCGGCGACGAATAAAAATAGATATAAATCAGCGACCGATCTCCTACCCACCGCACACTAGACGATCGAAACCCGACGCAAATCCATTGTGCGGTCGGTATAAGGGAATTCTTTTTGCATCACATGAGGAAATACTCATACATACATAAAAATAAAATAAAATAATTTTAAAATAAATAAAAGGGTATCTCCGGTTGCCTTCAGCATGGATAGGGTTAAGCTACCATTGTGTTATTACCTGCTCATACCATGAAGAAGTTTACAATATTACATGTTTTGTCGTTAATTATTGACAAGACGTTCTAATGATTACATGTTGGCTTACTTTAAATCCATAATCTCATGTCGCAGATGGCTAATTTTACATTGTCAGTGTCACAGGGCATACAATCAGGAAGTCCTCTGAAGCCAACGGGCTGATGACACTTTGCATGCATAATACTGTTAACTGAGATACATGTAGTTCATATGGCTCTCATGGAATAACAAAAGCAGCTGCTATGATGGAAGCTCAAGTTTGAGTGCGTGTGTATTGAAAAATGCATTTATACAATGAAAGACGATGCAAGACTACAAATAACAGCAGTTAATAGTAACTGAAATGAGCACTAGCCAGTTGGGGTTAAAGATCTACTAGTCCTCAGCAACTTTCACTAGTCCTGTCAGTAAATAATAAATAAGAACACAGAACTAACATACAAAATATCATTGTATTTAATAAGGGACTCAGATATAGAAAGATAGATCTAGATCTAGTCTAGTTTAAAAAAATACTAAAAACAAGCAAGGTAGGTGCTGTGAAAATTTAACTAGCCATGCAGGACTACCAGATCTAGAAATCTACTATTCATATACCACTAGCCATTGGCTATAGTGTTAATATTAACCTCTGCAAATATAGTTTGAGCAAACCATTGGAAAAAAATATTTACATTTTAATTTTTTAAATATAATATTTTGAATGTTAATTTTACAATACGATCTTCACATTGATACGCCATACACTACTCATTTCTCAACTGTTCCTGCAAATTTATCCGAGAAATTATGATCTATCATTAGTTGATATTATATGCTACAGCTAAATGCAGTCTAGAAGTAAAGCACTGTTCAGGGTTGTGTGGTAGCACAGTTGTAGGGCGTCAGACTTTGTAGTCAAAGGTCCTGAGTTTTAACCTGCCCTGAGGACCGGGGCACCCTGTCATGAAGCTGTCGTATCCACAAAGAGACGATAGCGCTCTCGTATATACGTATTGATCTTGCTGGTCGCTCCAACACTGCTGAAGTCTCCTACTACTACTACTACTACTACTACTACTACTACTACTACTACTACTACTACTACTACTACTACTTCTACTTCTACTACTACTTCTACTTCTACTTCTACTTCTACTATATAACTCCGAGCTATGCTTACTACGTTATTACCCAGATTTACACTGTCGGCAGAAAAGTTTGCTGTAGAAGTTCATGAGCGATATCTGAACTAAGTTTGGGATTGAATGTTCAACAGATAGGCCCTAATCAGTTGAAAGCCCTTGTAGCCATTCAAGAGAAAAAGTACCAACTTATATGAGGTGGCTACTAGTAATCGCGACATATTTGTTGTTGTGAGTGACAAAGTAGGTGGAACTTTGGGAAAATCTGATTGGACTATCAGTGCTGACCGCAGCACTTTGATCTCAGTGTGCCCAGAAAACGGCACATTTGCAACCAAGGGACCATACGAAGATATCCAGTTAGGTCACGTGGGGTAGCCAAGATGGTAACAAGAATGCTTGTAATGCACTGGGCTCCACACAGATGATAATATGTTCAAAGTGCAGACATTACCAAATAGATTTTTAAATGGTTTAAAGATGCTTAACCCTCTCCTTGTTGAATTAGACACAGGCACAGCTGTTCAGGACATATCCGGTTGCCTCCAGCATGGATAGGGTAAATGCGATACTGCAATTGTGAGTTCTAGAGGAAGCTTGGGAGTCCCAATTTTCTGCTGACTGATAAGGCAACAGTTTGATACCCAATGATTTGAGTTTAGGTGTAGTAAGGACACAGAGAGTCAGAGAGTCAGATATCAGCTTGATCTTACGGTTCTGGTAGGGTTGTAATGGTGAGTGAGTTCACAGAGATATTCAGGAGCCTTATGGTGGAGGCACAGATATGTTAATGGCAGCTTGATCGTCTGGTTCTGGTAGGGTTGTAATGGTGAGTGAGTTCACAGAGATATTCAGGAGCCTTATTGTGGAGGCACAGATATGTTAATGGCAGCTTGATCGTATGGTTCTGGTAGGGTTGTAATGGTGAGTGAGTTCACAGAGATATTCAGGAGCCTTGTTGTGGAGACACAGATATGTTAATGGCAGCTTGATCTTAAGGTTCTGGTAGGGTTGTAATGGTGAGTGAGTTCACAGAGATATTCAAGAGCCTTATTGTGGAGACACAGATATGTTAATGGCAAGATAGATACGAGACCTTCATGAAAGAGTTCCTTGGCATCAATGTATTCTGAGGTTTCCTATCCTAGTTATATACTTTCTATTTTACCAAAACAAGCTCTTGCTCTAGATAATTACCTTTGCTATTTAGTTACACTAGATTGATGCTTTTGTTCATTCAGATTACATGTGTCTTATAGAGGTGCTTATTTTAATCTCTGAGCTAGATCACAAGAAACAGATTACATTACTACTGACCGAAAATCATGATTACACATCCAGAGGTAATATTCCTATTTTATTATTTTATGAAAAAATTCAATTCAAATAATCATCTGCTACGTATGTCTGATTTGCTGTGTGTGATATTTTATCTTCAGACTATGTAATTATCGCGATACTGGTAGCAATTTTCAATTCTTGGCCGAGGTATGTAATCCAGATGCTTTGACATTTAGTCACAATGTCTTCAATATCTCAAAGAAGATTGATCAAAAAGTATTAGGTACCCAGAATAGCGATTATTAAGGCGAGGCTGTTCAGCTGATGAATCAGGTCTGGTCATGCCATGAAGTCAGAACCATAGCCAAATTGCATACTTAGTGGAGTATTTTCATCCGAGGACCGATAACATGAACAAATTTGTAATATGACACCACAAAATGCATCAGTCTTTGCAAAGAAAAGTATGCACAACCGTTAAAAGTCAATTGATCACATCGCATTTAAATTGATCCTAATAGAAATAAATTTTAAAAAATGCATTTTTTCATAAGGAAGATCTTTGTCTTCTCTGATTTGTCATTTATCATTCAGCTTGTTTTGTAAAAGAGTATGATTTAGTTTATAAACAAATTGATTTATTTACTCTTCAATCTTTCATAAAAAGCCAGTCTGGTATTTCAGATCTCAGATGATCATATTAAATTATAAGGTAATATGTCTTTTTGGGGTATGATTTATGTGAGACAAGAATAACTAACATTTTGTTTTTCCAATTTTTACCACCTATTTTTGCATGGTTGAGGTTTTCTGTCAAAACATGGAGGAAATTGAAAATAGACAAATTTAGATTTGAATTATTTCCCTCACATTTATGTAAGGTGATCTATACTAATCCAACAAAACAAATATGTTAGCATACAGAGCAATGACTCAGCACATTGAGAAGGTATGTACGTGTACATTAGCCTACATGTACTTGTTTATCAGAAACATATCTTCAAGGGTCATGTACTATGCCATGTACTATCATAGGGGCAAATTAGGAACAGGTATTTCCCTTGTTTTGGTGTCACGAACATGATGAACTTAGGTTATAGGTGTCCATCATCAATTCTGATACAAATTCTGATACATCTATGACAATGGTCACTGAACAAGTCACATCGTGAGATTTAGATCAATGTTAAAAGGTTCTTCGGTTACCGTTTGTCTCATTCAGATCAGCCATATTGTAGATCCCTGTCATAGATTACACCTATTAAAATACCATACCATAATGTTCCTAGTAATTGTAAGCCACTAAGTAATAGTTCAAGCACACATACATTTATCACTAATTTTGAGCAATATATTTTACTTTAAAAAAAAGCAAACATGATTATCTTGTCAAAATCATTATTTTATTGATTTTAAAGTATTTAAATCATATTTTTCTTTGAAGTTATTTTGAGCAGTGATTAATCTTGTGTAACTTATCAAAACATATTTTTTTTTAGTATAATGGATTTGTACTTTTGAGATGAAAATATCTCGCTTATACATGCCATTATCTCTTGCTGTGACACGGTGTCATTATCTCTTGCTATGACACACATCAATATGATGAATGATAGAATATCACTTGGATTAGGTTGTGACGTTCAACAATGCTAAATTCGAATAAGCAGCGACCAACGGTTCAATACTTATTTGACAGAAATTTGAATTAGGAGCAGTAATTTATCCTCCTCTGAAATGTAGATCAACGTCTCAATAGCATAATTACCAATTAACAAAGTCTTGTAAATAATAGATGCTAGCAGGATTAATCACAGAACGAGAAATTGGAAATGAAGGTTAATTCCGCCATTTGTGAAAATTGAACACTAGTAGATATTTGGAGTACTTTCTGACGGGGGACCATACTTTGTATGTTTGATGCGGTGATATGAGTGAATATGGAGTTTAACATCACTGCACTGCAGCAATTGAAACTAACTTTAAAACTTACTAGCCCGAATAGTGATACAAATAACAAATGTTATGAATTTCTACTACCATAGTCCTTAGGATACCTATAGCATTGGGAGAAATGGCCCAGGCTAGCGGACTAGTGTTAATATTTCGATACCTATAGCATTGGGAGAAATGGCCCAGGCTAGCGGACTAGTGTTAATATTTCTATCCCTGCTGCAGGAATCATTTGCGATATCTGATATGGTACAATTCCAATAACTATATAAAAAAATATGTCAAGGGTAGGTCTGCAATATTCTAGTGTAATGTATATTCAATTACAATGTCTGATTCTTACAAATCATGCATTACCGTACT